>JAVIAB010000092.1:121179459-121446959 GCA_032433765.1 Megaustenia siamemsis | reverse complement strand
GGCATGCCTCGAATAACAATTGCAGGTCACAATATAAATAATCTGAGGTACGCTGATGATACAGTCCTAGCCACTATGAGTGAAAATGAGTTACAAGAAATGTTAGACATTATAGTGAAGGAAAGCAAAAGAAAGGACTCTGCCTTAATAGCAAAAAAAAAACCAGAGGTAATGGTAGCAACAAAGAAAAGAACTTCACATCAATGCAAAATGAAGACAATTTAAACAATATTAAAACAGGTTAATGTATTGAAATACCTCGGAACAATTTTAGCCTCAGATGGTAGATGTTCAACAGTGGTGAGATGCAGAAGCTCAAGAAAAAGCAGCTTTCCCCCAAAAAATGAGGAAGAGATTGTGCAAACCATTTTTGACAATAGAAACAAGAAAAAGAGTTTTTAAATGTTACGTAGAGTCAGTTTTAAAATATGGATGTGAATCATGGACAATAGGACAACAGACAAGGAAATCACTGGAGGCTGTAGGAATGTGGTTTTACAGAAGAATGTTGAGAGTACCATGGACAAGAATGAAGAGTTATTAAAATGTTCAGAAAGAAGTCAAAGCAAAAAGAGAGCTAATATCAAATATTAGGAAGAAAAAAAAATTATTATTTTTTGGCTAGGTATGAGAATGGAACAGCTGGAATATATTGTAACAACTGGAAAAATTGAGGGGCGAAGATATTGAGGGAAACAAAGAGAAAAGATACAAGACAACTTAAGAGAATGGCTTGGCAGAAGGTCAACCACAGCAATGATAAATACCTGTCGAGATAGAAAGTTATGGAGAGACATGATCACTACGCCAGCAGGCATGGTGACTTGATGTTGATGATATTGTTATCCATCCAGACATATTCCTTGTCTAATCATGTCTAAAGCCACCAAACAAGCCTAAAGAAAGATATGCATTATCAAGTCTACCGAAATATCCGCTCTTATAATCAAATTCAAAATGGTTATCGTTTTGAAAACTTTGAGGTACAGCAAATGCAATACAGTGTATATACATGTAATGTTGCGTGGATGTACTGTGGGCATGTCGTCTGAGGTAGAGGATAGTGTATATGGTGAAGATGTTTCTATTTGCATTGCATAAAAGCAGTCAGACATTTATTTGCTTAATTATTTATTTGTAAGACTGTCAACTGTCGAGTTTTGTAAAACGTGGAACGTGAACTTAGTTCCCCTAGAATGGCTGTTTTTGTGGTTCATTATGATTTCTATCTACTTTTTTTTTCTCGATCCTCGTTATCTTTCAATCTAAAGGGAAAAACGACGTTCATGACAGTGCTCTTTGGCTCGTCTAACAACAATTGATTCTTTGTTAGATATTTAGCTTCCCATCTTTTAAACAGTCTTCCTTCTAATTCTTCATTATCGTGTTGCTCCATGTTGCTGCTCATTTCGATAGCTATTAATAAAAGAAGTAAAGGTATTCCTATAACAACTGTTATAATTGTTAATGTTGTAGTAATGTTATAAGCCAAATCTTCATGAGATACGATTGCCAGTTTCTTTCCTTGCTGTCATTCCTTCCATGTGAATATTTCAGGTACCAATTTAAAGAGGCTGTGCGGGCCCCGAGAGCTTGCAAGATAAAATGTGCATCTTAACTGTCATTTATATTCTGAACTTTCAGGCAGGCAGACAAATACACAAACCACAACTCTACGTATCTCTCAAGAAGAAAATAAAAAGCACCAGAGTGCAACCAATTTCATAAACCTACTTACGGTATTCTTTATCGATGTCAGCTTGTAATGATAACTTGTTTTCATCTACAGAGGTTTTCTGTGTGATATCTCCATTGTGAATGCGATCAAGAGTTTCCATAATCCTGGGACACTAACTTTCTTTTACAAATGTTTTGAAATGTCGTCAATATAAAAGTGTGATTGTTTTAGTTTGAAATTAAAATCTTTTTAAGATTTTGAGAAATTGAAAATCTTTTAGTGAAACGCAGATGATAATAATAACAATAAATGCAATAAACAAGTGTGTATAATTATAATTAAATGAAATTTTTATTCTATCCCTTAACTCTAAATTCTATAACGTTGTTATAAGTTACATTCCATATATATAGTGATTGCAAAAGTTAGATGCATTGGTCACATACTTTAATATTGTATAATCCCACATAAAAACTACTGACATTTAAATGCAGATGGTGCTGTCATTAATATGTGGCTCGAAATAGAATAACAGCAGTGAAATAAATACAAAAGTACACAATGGAAGAGGAAAGTTACTATTACATTTTAATAAACTGTGGGAGATAAGGTAATATGATGGAACACTCTCATTCCACATAATAAAGGAAACGAGAGAGAAAGGAAGAGAGAGAGAGAGAGAGGAAGACAGAGATAGAGAGAGAGGGGGGAAGATAGAGAGAGAGAGATCGTTTGCTATAAATCACAGAGAGATAAAGATAATAATTTCTGTGTGGTAAATAGGCAACCATCATAGACAACTAGCATAGATACAAATGAGACTTATGTGGAGGAGATGATAAAGCAGAATATAAGAAGTTGATGGTTTTAAAGAAATGTATTAATGTAACCGAAACATAGTTTCTTGTTTGATCCGTATAATCCGTGAAGTATTGTTAAAATGTGTATTTCTCTCTCATGGATTAAGTAAGTACCTCGCACAGTTATTTATGTTTTCGCAGAATTTATGTAATTTTGTATATATGTCTACCCTTTTGACTCTAGGTCTCCCTCGAGCTCAGAGCATTATCGACAGCTATTGTAACAGTTTGTAACAGCAAACAAGACTTAAGAGGAATGCACACAGAAATAAAGAGAATGACTAATAAAAATAAAAAAGCCACAGAAGGTGGATGCATTGCAGACAAAAAAAAAAGGAAAAATGCTAACAGACAATAAATATATTATAGATAGATGGCAGGAATATATATCATAAATATTTCATGATCAAAGGGACAAGAAACCAGTTATAAAATGTACATCAGGCTATACAATCTTAAAATTTGAGGTGGGAAAAGGTATAAAAACAAAGAAAAAGGGAAAAGCGGCAGGACCTGACATCATACAGATGGAGATGATACAGACACTAGAAGATGAAGGACAGCTTACAGAAGCATTTGAAATAAGAACAGGAGTAAGACAAGGATGCCTTCTGTCTCCATTTCTCTTTCTACTAGCCATAGATTGGATTATGAAAATAACTCAAAACAACAGAAATGGGATCCAGTGGTCACTGACCAAACAACTTGATGATTTAGACTTTGCTGATGACATAGCTCTCCTATCACACAGCCATCAACAGATACAGGATAAAATGAGTATATTAGATGAGAGATCACAACAGCTAGGACTGAAGATTAATAGAGATAAGACCAACATTATGAGAATTAATGCAGTTGGCAATAACCAAATAAAACTAGGAGAAATACCTCTACTAGACGTACAGTCTTACATATATCTGGGCAGTAATATAGATAAAGAGGGAGGAACAGAAAATGATACCAAAATAAGGATATCAAAAGCAAGAGGAGCTTTCATTGCACTGGGAAACATATGGAAATCCAAAGAAATTAGGCTAAATACAAAAATAAAAATTTTCAACTCAAACGTTAAGTCGGTCCTATTATATGGCTGCGAAACATGGAGAATAACAAAATTGACAATCACGAAGGTACAGACTTTCATTAATGGATGCTTGCGCAGAATAAAGGGATGGAAATGGCAGGACAAAGTCACTGACGTGGAATTATGGAAATGTACCGGTCAAATACCAGTAGATATAGAGATACAGCGAAGACGATGGCGATGGATAGGACACACACTACGGAAGCCAACTGAGAGTATTACACAACATACATTTTTTTGGAATCCCCAGGGGACAAGACAAAGAGGAAGACCAAGGAATTCTTGGAGAAGACAGATCGAAGCAGAGATGAAGATGATGGGGAAGACATGGAATGATCTTAAAAGAATTGCAAAAAACAGAACGACTTGGAAAGTGTTTATTGAAGACCTATGCTCCACTGGGAGCTAAAAGGTAGAAGAAGAAATAGACAACCATCATAGAAAACTAGCTTAGATACAAATGAGACTAATGTGGAGGAGATGATAAAGCAGAATATAAGAAGTTGATGGTTTTAAAGAAATGTATTAATGTAACCGAAACATAGTTTCTTGTTTGATCCGTATAATCCGTGAAGTATTGTTAAAATGTGTATTTCTCTCACATGGATTAAGTAAGTACCTCGCACTGTTATTTATGTTTTCCAGTATTTATGTAATTGTGTATATATGTCTACCCTTTTGACTCTAGGTCTCCCTCGAGCTCAAAGCATTATCGACAGCTATTGTAACAGTTTGTAACAGCAAACAAGACTTAAGAGGAATGCACACAGAAATAAAGAGAATGACTTATAAAAATAAAAAAGCCACAGAAGGTGGATGCATTGCAGACAAAAAAAGGAAAAATGCTAACAGACAATAAATATATTATAGATAGATGGCAGGAATATATAACACAACTATTTCATGATCAAAGGGACAAGAAACCAGTTATAAAATGTACATCAGGCTATACAATCTTAAAATCTGAGGTGGGAAAAGGTATAAAACCAAAGAAAAGGGAAAAGCAGCAGGACCTGACATCATACAGATAGAGATGATACAGACACTAGAAGATTTTGGCATTGAAGTGATTACAGACATATGCAACGACATATACCATACAGGATACACACCAAATGAACTAAAAATATCAACTTTCATTGCTTATCCTAAAAGGACAGGTGCAGTTGAATGCAGTGTCTTTAGAACAATAAGCCTAATGGGCTATGTTACAAAAATCGTGCTAAAAGTTATACAAGGAAGGATTCAGAATAAAATCAATACTGAATTAAATGAGCAGCAATTTGGATTTAGGAAACATAGCGGGACAAAAGAAACTATATCCTGCCTTTGAATAATAATCGAAAAGTACACAGAAGTAAACAAACCAATATATGCCTGCTTCATAGACTACATCAAAGCTTTTGATAGAGCACACCACAAACAACTTATAGAATGCCGAAAAGAGATACATCTAGATGACACGGACATACGACTAATATGTAATCTATACTGGGAGCAAACAGCAATAATAAAATATAACAAAGAGAACTCTACACCCATTGATATAAAAAGAGGAGTAAGACAGGGATGCATCCTATCACCAAGCTTGTTCAATCTTTACATTGAGCAAATCTTTAAAAACATCATAGAGATGCCAGGCCTACAAATTAATGGAAAGATAATCAATAACCTAAGATATGCTGATGATACTGTACTATTAGCAGAAAATCATAAAGATCTACAACAATTACTTAATGAAATAAACATGACAAGCAAAAAATATGGACTAGATATAAATATCAAAAAGACTAAAACTATGATCATAAACAAAGAAAATACTCAAAACCCACAAGTGGATATACAAATTGAAGGAATAGACATGGAAACAGTTCAGAACTACAACTACCTTGGACATACTATAACCAGTGATGGAAAATGTACAACTGAAATAAACAAAAGAATTGGAATGGCATAAAGTAATTTTAATGTCATGAAGAACATACTAACATCAAAACAAATAACACCAGGGCTAAAACTAAGAATAGCAAAATGTTACATCTTCTCAATATTCCTATATGGTGCAGAAACATGGACATTAATTAGACAAGAAAACAGAACAGAGAATTGCAACCTTTGAAATGTGGATATATAGAAGAATAGGTAGAATTGGATGGAAGGAAAAGAAAACAAACGATGAAGTCTTAAAACAACTAAAAATGAAACGGCAACTACTAAGCACAATTCAAACTATACAAATGCGATTTTTGGGCCATGTTAAAAGACACAACAGCCTACTAAAAGTAATCCTGGAGGGGAAAATACAAGGTAAAAGAGGCAGAGGCAGAGGCAGACCAAGACTAACATGGACGAGTAACGTCAAAAGATAGACAAATCACCCAATGACAACCTGCACCATCAAAGCAAGAGGCAGAGCAGAATGGCGCTCCATGGTAGCCAACCTTCGTTGCGGAGACGGCACTCGATGATGATGATTGTAACAGTTTAATAGTAGTTAGTTGTGCACACGGAGTGACCAGACGCTAATTTTTTTTAAATTGTCTGCACTTGATGCATGGTGTAGTTTGATCGTTGTTTTCATCGTTTCACCTGTTCATCTCTTGATGTTGTCAGTCCACTGTCTTTGTCTGGCTCTGCTTCGTTTACCGTGTATTTGCCACTCCAAAATGGCTTTCAGCAGGCTATCGTAATTCTTTGTGTGTCTTAAAAATCATATTTGTTGTGTTCTTCCTATCAAACCGTCCTTCTCTCAAACAAATCATAAAGATACAATGAGATAGTTGAGTGGTTACAAAACAAAATGAAGAGCAAAACATCTATCTTAATATATATAAAAACCGAGTTAATGTATTTGGACAAAGTGAAAAGCCAATCAAAATCAGCTTTAGCAGAGAAGACCGTGAAATTATTACTAGAAATGTCTGGGCTCTGTAGTTACTGACAAAGTTAGAATGAGAGCAGAAGAAGCTTAACAACAGTAATGCAAAAATTAGATGTCGTGTCGAACTAGATATGAAAGAGAAAAGAAGATAAGAATTAGATGTCGTGTGGTACAATACGAACAAGGCAGTAAGATTAAAACTATCAATGGATATGTATTTTCCTGACAGCAACATATGTTTATGAAGCATGTACAGTCTCGCAAATAGCAATGACGAAAATCGATTCATTCGAAACAAATTGTAACATAAAAACCCATAAGATACCTTGGATAATGAAAAGAGCAATTAAGATAATTTAAAAAACATAAACATTGAAAGAACTTCTTTCAGAAGGTATGTGGTGAATGTTCTGCAACAGACATGTGACATCATGATGATGATGATTTTTTAACGCTTAATTGTTTCAAAAGTTCAATATTTTTTCTTACTTATTCGTCCAGGCGGTCTGTAGTTTATGCAACATGCCGCAAAGGACATGCGAAATGCGATGATGAATTTTTTCCGCTTTTAGCCGTTTCAAAAGTTCTTTATTTTTTCTCTCTTCTCTGTCCAACCAAACTTCCCATACTTCGATAAATCGACATTTTGAGGTTTCAGTTTTCTCTTATATTTTCTAATTAACCTTTCATGTCTGACCACCATCCATGACTGTTGAGTAGATATATAAATTTACAATGTTGTACACTCAAAGGCCATGTTGTAATGAAGTATGTCTATTCTACTTTATACTTCCTATACTTCTCAAAGATCATGTTAAAGATATGATTCTGGCTAACCCATTTACGTCTTGCATTCTCAATTACGTTCCCGTTATAATTTATGTTCTATCTTCTCCGTAATGATCTGTCAGAGCATGTTATTAGCATGAGTTATAATGTTCAGTAGGTGATACGCAACTTTAGACGACCTTTCTTTGAATTGGGAGTGTACACTAATCTTTTCGAGTCCCTGGATCACCCTGCACCCTAATTTCTCCAGATCTTCACACAAAGTGCACGACAAACACGAATGCTGGCCTCCCCTCCTGCCTGGGTGAGTTCAGCTGGAATATCTACAGCATAAGTGCAAGGAACAGAGAGGGCCTATATTGATTTCCGTGACCTCACAAGGGCTTTAAATATTGTGAGCAGAGCTGCTGCTCTTTAGAACGTGCTGACAAATGCTGGCTGCATATACCATTACTCTAGATGATTAAGTCATTCGGCGACATTGTGTCTGTCACAGTTCAATTGTATGGCAGATTATCCCGACACTTTGAGGTTAAATGTGAAGTCATGCACGAAGGTATCCTCGCTTTTACCATAATCGGAATCTTTTCTCAGCTCTTTTACACAGTACATTTTAAGCCATATCTTGAGAGACATGCATCCGAACAAAATCTGGATTCTTATTTTTTAACCTAATACATATGAAAGCCATATTTGAAAAAAAAATTCTTAGTGATTCTAATCAAGGGTCTTCTATTCTCTGATAATGTAGTGCTGGAACAAAATAAAATCATGATGTTTCGGCCTACATGCGGCCTTCTTCAGAAAGCACGAACACAAAAACGGACAACGAAATGAAGATAAACTAAACTACATATTTTAGAGTAACCAAAGCTAGTAGATCTGAAATAGAAAGTGATGTTACTCGAGAGGGAAAAAAACTATGTTACAGGAAAATCATTAGTAGCACTTACACCCGTCAATGCTTCTTGGCTTGCTTCAGGGAACTTCTTGCTACCAGCTTTAACACAGTTATGCATCTATTTGCCTCTTCCCTCCCCGCTTTCAGGGCTTTCTTAAAATGGTTCTCTATCAGCAAAATTAAACTAGGGAAAGCTAATGTCAGATCATATCACATAGGGAACAACAATAATAAACAGCACAGCTGCTATCGACGCTTAGATTATGTTAAAATTAGAAGACAAAAGGCGCTGGAAAAAGAAGTTGAGGTTAGCAATACAAATGCTTCTGAAGTTGTTTTTTTTTATTCTGAGAAGCTATTCAGTAAAACAACATTCGGCTAAATAAACTAATGTATTCATTTATTTGGGAATACGACTGTGTTCATCATCATCAAGTACCATGCCTGATGGCGTAGGTTATCATGTCTCTCCACAACTTTCGATCTCGATAGTTATTTATCATTTCTATTTTTGATCTTCTGTCAAGCCATTATCTTAAGCTGCCTGGTATCTTTTCTCTTTGCTTCCCTCTATTTCTTCTTCCCTCAATTTTCCCAGTTGTCATAATATATTCCAACTGTTCCCTTCTCATTACATGTGCAAAAAATGATGATTGTTTCTAACTAATATTGGAAATTAGCTCTCTTTTTGCTTTGGCCTCTTTCAGAACGTTTTCATTGCTCTTCTTAGTTGTCCATGGTATTATCAACATTCTTCTGTAAAACCATATTTCTACAGCCTCCAGTGATTTTTTGTCTGTTGTCCTATTGTCAGTAATTCGCATTCATTTGTTAAGACTGGCTATACATAACATTTAAGACCTCTTTTTTCTTCTTTCTGTTGTCAAAAATCGATTGCATAGTATCTTCCTCATTTTTTGGAAAACTGTTTTTGCCCGCGCTATTCTGCATCTCACCTCTGTTATACATCTACCATTTGAGGTTGACAATGTTCTCAGATATTTAAATTCATTTACCTGTTTTAATATTGTTGCACCTGTCTTTATTATGCATTGTGATTATATTTTTTTGTTTGTTGCTACCATTAATTCTGGGTTATTGCTATTAAGTCTGAGTCCTTTATTAATGCGTTACTTCAATATAATGTCTAACATTGCCTGTAACTCATTTTCACTCTTAGCGATTAAGAGTGCATTATCAGCATACTTCAGATTATTTATATTATAAATATAACTGTTATTCGAGGAATGCCACTTATGGATTTTAAAATAATCTCACTATATATATTAAATAAATATAGTGACAGCACACAACCTTCTATAACACCCTGTTTTATTTGTTGAAACAGTCCCAAAATATTTCCAGTTCATATGGCCGCTGTTTGTTGCCAGTACATGTTCTTTATTATTCTTAAATCTTTGCTGCCTACGTTTATGTCTTCTAAATGTTCATTATTCCTTAGTGCTTTACTTTGTCAATTGCTTTGGTATAATCTATGAAACATAGGTATAGATATGTTTTCACCTCTATGGCTCTTTCTACTAAAGATCCTATGATGTATATGGTTCGCACCTTCACCTCCAACAAAACCACACTGTCCACCTTACAGTAGGATTATTAATTTTTACATACATGTGTAAGCAATTAAACAGGTTAGGGTATGCTGACAGAAATCTACATAGAGATAATGCAGTCATTTTTTGATTCTCTAATTAATAATGAACAAAGAAACAATTGTCTATTTAAATTCAATGCTAATCAAGGGTATATATTTAAGAGATAATAAAGAAGACTAAAATGGGTCATAATTGCATTCGCCATTTTTCTTCAATACCAGAATTTATATGAATGAGAGTCATTCATTTGTATTATGGAGGCGAAGGCGCGCCCCACCCAGCACCAGAGCTGGAAGTCGTCAGTGACTCATAACTGATGGCTTGCGCCAGGATCGGTGAACCAGAACCATCCAGACCCTGCTACACCTCTTCGTGGTGCCTCTAGAAACAGACTAACCTGTCTAGTCTGGCCAAGCGAGCAGGGATCGAAGTGGGAAGACGAACCCGGTACACAAAAAAGCGTCGGCTGAAATCGGATGTGTTGGGCCGAAAGGCGCAGATATCATAGTGTTACACTGCAAACTGCAACACAACGTAACTACGTCCACTTAACGTCCTTTTAAGGGCGGATGACGAGGAGGAAGTCTACGGTTCGTATCCGTTAGAATACCTCAAATCATCGGACGAACGCATCATCATCATCATCATCATCATCATCATTTGTATTATATATATATATAAGTAGCAGTAGTAGCTTCAATTAGTTATAGTTGTCTATGTATTTTTCATCGCCCGTAGAAATGTGTTTTTATTATTATCTTTTTCTATTCATCTGTCTGCTTCTTGTGCGAGTTGGAGCGTGTTTACACAAATTACGGTCTACAACTGTTTCTTCCCAGACTGCAGGTTTTATGTTTAGAGTCTTCATGTTGCGTTTACACACGTCTATTAATCGAAGTTTTGGATGCCCCCTAGACTCTTTGCCATCTGCTAGTTGTCCATAGAGTACAGTCATCCCTCGCTACTTCGCGGTTCATTTATCGCGGCCTCAGTACATCGCCGATTGTTCAAAAATTCAAATTTGAGGAATTATGGCGCGAAAGTTGCCCGCACGCCAGCAGAAATCAGGGAGTGCCCACACAATTTAAAATTGTTCTGCAGAAACTCCTCCTGCTGCCTGTACGCCACCTCCTGCTGCATCGATACCGTCTACTGCAGCTACCCCAGCTCTATCCGAAGCTGCCCGCGACGATCCAGCACCCCTAGCACCTGACGATGAGGCGTCATCTGAGGAGCAGTAAAGCTCTCATTAACCTGTGCAGTAAATCATCTTCATCTTCTTCACCTCCACCGTACTGCACAGGTGTTTCATTTCAATTTCTAAAGATCAAGCGAAGAGAAGCTATTGTCAGAGGTGAGTTACGGACCTTGTTATAAAAGAAAAGTTTATATAATATCATATTTATATCATTTATACATTATTTTATGTATGTTATTTATACTATTAATATTTTATTTACATGTTTGAAACTATTCTTCAATGTTCTAATGATAACATATACACTTATATTTTTTCATATACACTTATTGATATTATACATACACAAAAAATGTACGTATGTTAAAAATGAGAGGGTGACACTACTTCGCGGTTTTTCACTTATCGCGGCCGGTTCTGGTTCCTATTAACCGCGATAACTGATGGATTACTGTATATCTTTTGGTATGCGGTCATCTTTCATACGGTGTACGTATCCAAGCCAGCGTACCATACGTTTTTGAGCAGCGTGTAGATGTTCGGGAGGCCTGTGCGAAAAGCAACCTGCCTTTAGTCTTGCAAGATTGAGTAACCGACCATCAGATCTAGTATGAAGATAGACTCCTTCGTCCGCATATGAGAATGCATGTTTTAATAGAACAGTTTGAAGAAGATTCCAAATAGGGTCGGAGCAAGAATGCATCCATGCGTGACACTACTGCAAATGTTGGAGGGTTGTGATGTGCTGCAGTCGTATTGAATGGTGCCCTTTATATCGTCATGGAACGATGTGATTAGCGCCAGCAAAGTATATATATATATATACATATATACTTTCCTATATATATATATATATATATATATATATATATATACAATAACATACATATTAATAATATTAAATTCTAAATACGCATCGGTGTCTTATTACTTTGGTACGTTGGGGGAACTTGAAATATAATGAAACAAAGACATTGAAATGTGCCATTAGAAACATTTGTAGAAATATCAACACAAAAATTACTTAATAATGACAACATATAAAGAAAAGAAAATATTGTGCATTACACCAAAATGTATTTTGTAGCACACAATTTTAATGTAGATAGCGTGTTAATATATGATCACATAACAATAAACAACACTCAACTAACTATCAAGACTAAGATTCACATGTACCAAAGTTGTCTGTTTAGTACACTACTATCTTCTTCTTCCTCTTTTCTCTTTCACTTGTACCTAAAAGGTGTCGTTGTTTATATCATTTGTCGTTCTTGTGCTGCTCGAATTGTCTGAATTAGTGATTTTCCTTTGTTGTTACATGTCTCTGTCACTGCATCTATCCATCTTCTTCTGGGCCTTCCTCTTGGTCTTTTTCCATGCATTCTCGAGAAGAACGCCTTGATGGTGATTGGTGAGGATTCATTCTGACCAGGTGGCCAAACCATTTAAGTTGTTGTTGTTCTATATATTCTTGGCAGGGTTTTGTTCCTACCATTTTTCTTATGGTTTCATTTGGTATTCTACCTCTTCTTGTGTTGTTTTTTACTTTTCTCAAGCATCGCATCTCACATGTATTGATCTTTCTTAAATGTGATTTAGAAAGGGTCCATGTTTGACTTTCATAGCACAAAGTTGGTATGAAGATGCTATTTATCATTTGTTGTTTAGCTGGCATAGAAATGTTTGGATGTCTTAACAATGGTGAAAGCTGGCATGTGACAGCCTTTGCTTTTTGTATTCTCATGTCAATTTCTCTGTCTAGTTTTCCATCTTCTGTGAACATTGTGCCTAAATACTTGAATTCCTCTACTTGTTTTATTTCTTTGTCTTTGATCTTGATGTTTAATTGGTGTCTTAATTTGCTTATTCTTATAGCCTCGGTTTTTGCTGTGTTAATTTTCATACTGTAGTTTGTGCAGCTTTTATCTAGAGATGTTAAATGCTGTTGTAGCAGGTTTTCATCCTCGTATATTAGGCATTGGTCATCTGCGAAGAGTAGCTCATTGATGTTGGAGTTTTCTACCTCTATGTTATTATTTGATTTGTCCTTATTGTTGGTTGTTTCCTGATTTATTTTGTCCATATATATACACTACTATACGGATCAGAAAAAAATACCCCCACGGTCGACCCAGCCATTGGCAGAAATGGGTATCAGGATATTACCCAGGGAAGGTGAGGAATGTCGCCTCGCATCTGAGTTTCGATGCTTGAGGCGACATTATGCAGAAATCTCCGAACATTTCTGGATAGGCGGCCGAGCACATATGGGTGTAAACTCGCGTGCTAAGACCCCGGTTCAAGTCTCGTACTTTACCTTTACCTTTACGGATCAGAAATTTAGACTACCTATGCAGAGCAGAAGACAATTTTAAACAATTTTATGTGCATTGACTTCGAGAGAATACGAACATCAAATGGTAGGACAAAGTAACAAACTCGAATGTCTTACAACAAGCCAAACTCTCACTTAGCAGTCGAAGGTTAAGGTGACTGTGTCATGTAAGAAGAAGGAAAACAATCGTATTCCCAAATAAATATTGTATGGCGATCTGGGTATCCAATATTGGCAGACTCAGCTTCGAGAGACGCTGTTCAACAAAACATTATCCAGCATAAGACACTAATATTTTACCAAACTACCTACTTATCATGATTTATTGCTATCAAACGTATGTCAAGACGCTTAAGGCCATAACTATTGTCTGGTAGATTCAGCTTCGAGAGACGCTGTTCAGCAAAACAGTATGCAGCATACGGCACTAATATTTTACCAAACTTCCTACTTATCATGATTTATTGCTATTAAACGTCTGTCAAGACGCTTAAGGCCATATTTATTGTCACAAATAAATTGTGTCATAACTCCTGCATATTTCCACATTGAAACAATTATTTAAAAAAAATGAATTGATAACACAGACAAAAGTGGTAGTTTATATTCACACATACAATCAGTTTTATTTAGTCAGTATTCTGTTAAACTTGGCTTTTGGAAATGTTTACATAATATTTTTTTAAGATGATACAAATAAACACAAATTATTGTTTGTATTCACATATAGAATTTGGTTTAAGTTATTCAATATTTTCTGCGGAATTTCCTTATGGAAAATATTAGACTTGAGGGAGCCGCGATTGCTCAGTGGTTATTGAACTGGACTACAAAGGACAAGGGGTTCGATTGGGAGTTGGGTAGGGTCCGATTCCAACAGAAGGCTTCCGGATTCACCCAGCCTTTAATGGGTACCGGATTTTTTTCTGGGAAACTAAAGCGGAAAGGGCGTAATACCAACCACATTATCCCAAAATGCATGTGTCGAAGGTCTGTAAAATTTATGGTCACTGACACCTTATTCCCACTACGCCTCTTGGCGTGACGGGGGCACTTTACTTTTTATTTTTTTTAAATAAGACTTACCAGTTGCTGCTTTAGTCAGAGCATTTTTACTCATAGAAGAGTATCACATATATAAGAAGACTGAGGAAGGTCTCATATTCATGAAGCAAATAAATATATGTACATATAGAAAATATTATATGTTTAATTGAAACTATAAACACGAAACAGTTTCAGTAGAAAATTAGAAATGAAAAACATTTACAATGGTACCAATTTCGAAGTATAATACTTTACAATAGTTTAGACAGATGAAACGCTATACCGTTCTGAGATTGACGTTAAATAAGATTTAAAAAGGAGTTATCTCGTTAACGTTAGCAATGGGTGTGTAACATTCTACATTTGAACTAAAAGCAACCGGTGAGTATGCAGCGTCAGCAAGCCAGAAAACAGAGGATGGCAGAGGTCCACTGAACAGAAAAATAATCACGATATGATATTAAAAAGAAATAGTGATAAGATACTAGAAAACATGAATTTATGGTTGTATATTTCAAACTAAATAAGAGTTGTCTCATGCATGTTTAGATATTGAGTCAGTAGATGACTACTCTTAATGTGTTTTAAAGAGTGACGGACGCTATGTGCGGTGTGAGTCCATCCAGCCGAAATCAGCTTACTCCCGTTAAAATGCATTAATATACAACACATCTGTTAATAATCAACCAACACAGAACTGGAGTCGTCAGTCGCTGGATACTGCGAGACTTTGCTGAGAAGGGGATTTGAGCACTTATGGACATGTTCGAAGTTAAATGATGATGACTCGAAAATAACTAAATAACTCAATAACATCTGTCAACTTTGGTTCTTACATTTATCGACTAGCCAGATTTGATCCAATATTATTATATTTTTGCCACACCTCGCTTTCTGCCACTGAAATGACTATGTTTCATTTCAAAAAGACGTAAAATAGAATTTGAAGAATTAATCGGGCAGCTTGAGTAGAAGTTTTTCACCTTTTAAAAATCGACCACCACTCTGAAATTATTCTGCCACCTAAAAATACGCATTAAACCTTATTTCAAGAAATGTGTTTTAAATAAGTCGATCAAATATGAGTCGCCACTATTATTATATTATCTATTTATCTATCACTCTTTAACAACCAACACCGCACATACCTTTCCGATCCCTAAAATCCTATCAAATGCCAATAAAATAAAATAGAATCCCATGGTCAATTATAGGTCGGTCATTTAAATTCTATTATGTCTTCAAACTCCCCCTTTTTATATACGCGATTATCTTCCTTTACCAACACGTTTTTATCTCCCGTTGCTGTATCCACATGTGTCCCTCATATTGTTTTCCAATTTTTGTGGGTGTCCGTGGTGTCTACTGATATTTGAGGGTTTCCATGTGTCCTGAAGTCTTAAGGTGTCCAATAATAGAGGTGTCCCCCACTCCCAACCCCCCCCCCTTCACCTCCCCCGTGTCACTTACAATGAGCCGTGTCCATAGGTGTTCTTTAAAAAAGAGTCCTGACTTGAGACGAGTTCATGCTCTAAAGACATCATTCTACACTACTTACGGTTTACGCCATGGAGTAAGACAGCAAAGGTGTTGCTCGTAGGATAGAACAATTCCATTTATATTAGAGGAATGACATAATGAGCATGATGACAATCGAATCTGTACTACTACCTGGAGCTATATATATTATGCAGGACGCATTAAAAATAGTATTTCAACTGTTTAAATATTCTTATGATAATGAACTCTAAAAACAGTTAGTACCCAGCATAAGACACTAATATTTTACCAAACTACCTACTTATCATGATTTATTGCTATCAAACGTATGTCAAGACGCTTAAGGCCATAACTATTGTCTGGTAGATTCAGCTTCGAGAGACGCTGTTCAGCAAAACAGTATGCAGCATACGGCACTAATATTTTACCAAACTTCCTACTTATCATGATTTATTGCTATTAAACGTCGGAGAGGTGTATAAATCACACTTTGTCATAGTAAAAAAAAATAATAATGAACAGACTACATAACGTGCAATAATCATCTCTTTTGTTTATATACTTCACCGATGTTTACTATTCTATCATCATCATGTGCCATACCTGTTGGTGTTGGCGATTATGTCCTTCCGCAATCTTCTATCCACAGTGCATCGTATCAGTTATGTTGTTGGCTGTTTTACATACCATGACACCAAGCTATACAGTATTTTCTCTCTTTGTCGTCCGCGATCTCTCTTTTCTTTTATTTTACCAGTTGTAACCAAATATTCCAACTTTCCTCTTCTCATGATGTGCCCGAAAAATGTTGATCGTTTCTTTCTGATGTTTTTCAAGAGTTCCCTTTTTGTGTTAGCCTCTTTGAGTATTTCGTCATTGGTCTTTTTACCTGTCCAGGGAACTTTCAACATTCTTCTGAGAAATCCCATCTCTGTGGCCTCTAATCGTCTTTTCATTTGTTTGTCTACTGTCCTTGATTCGCTTCCATAGGTCAGAATTGTTCTATATAGCACCGATGGTCTCTCTTTCTCACTTCTATTGACATATATTTGTTTCATAAGATACTATTCTATAGCATTAGAATTTGAACGTGCTCATCCACTCTATTACTACTTTTGCAAATTGAGGGTTGTAGTTACCTATTTTTAAGTCATGATCGGTTGCGGTGATGAATCGGAAATGAATTATGACTTTGGGACACTAAAACTAATGTTCTGTTAATATGTCATCAGCTCTCTATTGGATTATTGCTTTGAATATGCGGGTGCTTAAAGAAAAAACACACCTACAGCACAGTTTAATGTATGTTATCATATTACAATGAAGTGCTTCGATTTATGTGGACAGCAACAACCGTAGGAGACAATGTTCTGACAGGAACAGGTGGTTCATCTTGTGATTTATCATCAGCATTTACAGGTGCTGAATCCCAAGCTTGGAGAGTAGCTGATCCAAAGGCAACGTAGATGACTGCTTCCAATATTAAAATCCCTGTCAATAGCCTGAAATCCGCCTGCCATCTGCTAATCTCTTGCTTTTGCTGGGAAAATAAAATAATGTTAAAGTGTCAACATAGTCATCGGTTACACGCATAAAGTTGAATTACATATTTCAAACGATTGCAATAAAATATAAAGCTGCCAGGTAACAAAAAGAATATAATTGTGTGGTGTCACAACACGAGAACTATTCATATATTTATTCATCACCGACATAATTAAATTGAGTTATTTCTATAAATTACAGTTACAATGAAACGTGCTGTACGGGCCCCGCGTTAGATATGGTCCCTAGTTCCTCTAAGATTTTTAATTTCTTTCTCCTGCGCCTTTAATATTCTAATTTTGACATCATCTCTTCCTAGGATTTGTTGCGCCGTTTATTTTTAATTGTTTTTATTCTTATTCTCAATAATCGGACACACTTTTTCCCACTTTTTTCCGTCCCAACTAAGCCCTGCATCTCAGCACTTATATATCAGCACTTTTATCTCAGCACTTATAACTCAACACTTATATCTAAACACTTATAACTCATCACTTATATCTCAGCACTTATATGTCAGCACTTATAACTCAGCACTTATATCTCAGTACTTATATCTCAACACTTATAACTCAGCACTTATATCTCAGCACTTATATCTCAGCACTTTTATCTCAACACTTATAACTCAGCACTTATATCTCAGCACTTATATCTCAGCACTTATAACTCAGCACTTACATCTCAGCACTTATATCTCAACACTTATATCTCAGCACTTTTATCTAAACACTTAGATCTCAGCACGTATAACTCAGCACTTATATCTCAGCACTTATATCTTAGCACTTATATCTCAGCACTTATAACTCAGCATTTATATCGCAGCACTTATATCTCATCACTTATATCTCAACACTTATATCTCAGCACTTTTATCTCAGCACTTATATATCAACACTTATAACTCAGCACTTATATCTCAGCACTTATATCTCAGCACTAATATCTCAACATTTGTAACTCAGCACTTATATCTCAGCACTTATATCTCAGCACTTATTTCTCAACACTTATAAATCAGCACTTTTATCTCAACACTGGTCTCCATTTAGTAGTGTTCCATCCGTAATTTCTCCATACAATAATTGTCTGGAAACAAGAGTGTTGTCCATTTTTCTCACATAACCTAGGACACGTACTCTGTGACTCGAAAGTATTGTTACGATGCATGGGAGTTTTGTTCATTGCAAGAGGTTAGAGTTGGTTATTTATCTAAAAGTATTTGAACACCGAAGTTTTGAAAAAACATAATACAAAATGTCAATCGACTTTCACTTCATTTTATCCCTCCTCCCTCTTTACCACCCAAAATGTATATTTACGAGCTAATTATCTACAGAGTACATTCTTACATCATACGCTCTGTTGCTGTTCAGCAAAGATGTAGCGACACTAAAAAAAAGTGTAGAGAAAGTGCCGGATATGCCAAAAAAGACACCGATGTGCCGTGGTGTCAAATCAAAGCAGTTTGTCAGATACCCTGCTCCGAACTGAAATCCACTCATGGAGATGCAAGCGATCATCAACATCGCTGCTAAGTGTCTCATCTCACAGGTCAAGAAGCTTGCTGTAAAGATACAGATGGCTGGTATAACCGTTCCTGAAATAAATATCATGAAATTAAATAACACTGATCATTACATAAAATGCATTAAGTAATTATTCTAATTTGTTGTAGATTTCTAGGAGAAATTATAACATCTTGTAATACGTTGCGTATTATAATATGTATTTTGGTTTAGGTATAGGGTATCATTGGTAGAATCTGATAAAGTATAGAAATAGAGCGAGCTAATCCAAAGACAAATTGCGCGACAACAGTGTATTTAGAGATTGACTGTTGAAGACTTGAAGTACCCTAAAAGGAATAGTCACGAATCGTGGTAAATAGATGAACCATGTTTTTGCCCAACAAGACATCTGAAGGCATACACGCCACTGATTCTTTTGCTGGTCTGCTGCCCTGAAAGAAAACAAACCAATGATACATATCTTAACATCTGTCATTGAGAGCTAGTTATTGAGTAATTTGCGGGTCATCATTATTGCTCACCGAACATGTTCATAGGTGCTCAGATCCCTTCCACAGCATTTCTCGCAGTGTCCAGCGACTGACGACTCCAGTTCTGTGTTGGCTGATATCTCTTCTTATACGCCCAGTAAGTTTTTCGTTTGTGGCTGTGGCCATCTTAACTCCCATCGCTTCCATCCGAAAGAGCGACGTGGACTCATGGTTGTCGAAATCCTATGCTGTTCCCATATCTTGAAGGGCATTGATGATGTCCTTCCGAGCCATTGGTTGACCGTCTTCAATGATAGCGCAGCCTCCGCTCTCAACGTCCCCTCTTTCCTCACACTCGACTGCATCTAACTCCAGCTCTCTCGATGTATGTATTCCCTCTGATCTGCTTCTTTCCGTCCACAACGCTCTCTTCTTAGTAAGGGTCTTAATTTTTTCCCTCTTCGGTCTTTGGGCGACTCACTATCTCTCTTATGGGATGTACACGAGTACTATAGACGACTACGACGCCAGGTTCATTTCTATCTTCACCCTAATTCTTCCTCTCTACCTTCCCCTGATGACGTATTCGTATATTCTTATTTTTTTTCTTCTCGTAATTCTGAATAGACTTCGCCAGTCTCAAACTCTGGACCTGTTTATTAGTACCACTTCCCAGGACACTCAAGCTCTCCGTCCACCTAGACTTCACATTCGAATCTCAGCCCCGAGCAATACCAAGCCCTCCAGGACCTTCGCCAACGCGATGACTTTCTCATCAAGCCTGTCGACAAGGGGGGTTCGGTGGTAGTATGTTGAAAGACCTCTACATTCGTGATGGAGACAAACAATTATCTGACCACACATTGTACCTTTCCTGTCTCCGACGATACTACTATCTTAACAATGCCCTGGTTAGGCGAATGATTATCCAATACATTCAGGAAGGACAACTTCCTGTTAGTTCGTCCCGCATGATCCTAACTGATTATTGCTTGGGAAACCTTTTTTTTTATATGCTACCTGTATATGCTACACAAACACAACTCGCCCAGTCGACCTATTGTCTCTTCCATCATATGTCCTACAGTTCACATTTCTGATTCCTTGACTGTATATTTCAACCTATTGTCATGAACCTCCCCTCATATGTGAACGACACTAACGATGTATGGGTGCATCCCTGTCTTACAGGCAACCCCTCTCTTTCTCCCACTCTTTTCTTTCCCACACTCCCTCCTACCCTCGTCTCTCTCTCTCGCCTGCTCTAGTTTTGGCCCTCTCAGACTATTTCCTGTGACTGCACTCCGTATATTGACTATCCTTTATCGAATCTTACTTACCGCGACGCTGCAGCGTTAGGTCTCGCTAGCTCACTAGCTTTTAACACTTCTCATAATTTGTTATCAGCACCTGTCCAACATTACGCCATAGGTTCTTCGTGTAGACTGGGAGGTTTGTTGCTAAGTTTTCTTACTTTCATCCTTAATCTTAACTGTGTCGTCGTATCTCCCTCCCCTATTCTGGTCTTGGCCCGCTGGGCTATTTTTCGTGTCTGTACTACATATTATGATTATCCTTTATTACATCTTTCTACCTTTTCTGACCGCTTCGTTATCCGCGGTATGTCTCACTAATTCGCTCGCGTTGCCACTCCTAAGTATTCTTTATTAGTATATGCCCTGAATTACGGTATACCTATCATGATAGCCCCCGGTGATTGTCGCCGAGCCGGCTTTTGTCCACACCCTCAGAAATTCGGAAGTCCTTATCTGTGTCTCGCTTGTCTGCCTTTCAAATCGCATGACTTCCGATCTCCCCACGTGACCAGCTGGCATTTGTGAGCTTTCCTTCAGTGTGAACGTGACTGATTCTACCAGCTAATTCGATTTTTTAAATATATATAACCATTTATTACTTATACCTACACATTTTTACATTTTACCTATCCTCCACATGTAACACATCATCTCTCTCTCTCTCTCTCTCTCTCTCTCTCTCTCTCTCTCTCTCGTATCACCATTTCATCACATATCACTCTGTCCACTTCTCCTTCACTTACCAGTCTTTATCATTACAGATGAAGTAGCATTTATCTGTGCCTTATCATTTGTTATCGTTGTATTTGTTCTCTGAAAAAGGCCGCATGTAGGCCGAAACGTCAAAATTTTGTTGCATTGCCTTTTTTGTAAAGTTGTCACCAGACCTTGTTGGAGTATCTTAGACCCTACTACTAGCTACTTGCTACACCCCACTACTAGCTACTTGCTACACCCCACTACTAGCTACTTGCTACACCCCACTATAAGCTACTTGCTACACCCCACTACTAGCTACTTGCTACACCCCACTACAAGCTACTTGCTACACCCCACTACAAGCTACTTGCTACACCCCACTACTAGCAACTTGCTACACCCCACTACAAGCTACTTGCTACACCCCACTACTAGCTACTTGCTACACCCCACTACAAGCTACTTGCTACATCCCACTACTAGCTACTTGCTACACCCCACTACAAGCGTTTTGCTACACTCCACTACTAGCTACTTGCTATGCCCCACTACTAGCTACTTGCTACACCCCACTACAAGCTACTTGCTACACCCCACTACTAGCTACTTGCTTCCAGCGTTACCACAGCACTGCATTTATTTGCCCGTTCCCTACAGCGCAGCTAGCCAATCTGTCCGCTCTTTCATTTCCCGTACTTCCGCATGTCCAGGGACGTAGACAAATGTGATCCTATGTATTTTTGACTTCTGCAATGACTCTACCCATTGCAACCGTACAGGGCCTGCCTCCACTTTTCTTTATCATGCTCATCGACCCACTCAGTTTGGAGGCGTGGGCGTAATCTTGTGCCTCTAACCAGATGAATGCTCTGGTCACTGCCATCAGCTCCATCGGCATGCCACTCGTGGTCATAACGTATGTACCACTGTCTTCTTTAACCCTTCTACACGCCGAGCGTGCCGTAAATACCCATCAACTCCTTTTGTATCACATAACAGATCCGTCTGTATAAACGACAGGATCTTTCTGGATGAGACCGTTGACCTCCACATTGACCACAATTGAGTTCTGTTCCCTACATTTTCTGTAGAGTGTGAGAACAGTGAGAGAGAGGACTGAGGTAACGTTGATTTGACGATTACCCAAGAAAGCATTTAATGAGCAAGCACATTCCTCATAAATGGATTACATTTTACAGATGAACATTAAAAATAATAAGGGGCTGACATAAGACAAATAGGCATGCTTACATTATCTTGAAAAAAAAAGATATTGAAAGTAAGAAAATTGATGTAATGTAACCGTGAGTAATAAAAATCTTCGGCGTGTTGAGGAAGGGATCTCCGCACCTATGGACAGGTTCGAAGTGCAATGATGATGACCCGTAAATAACTCAATAATGTCTGTATTCCCCACTACGCATTCCGAATCGACCAGATCCCTTTTCCACTTAAGGCTCCTTAGTATTACAATGTAAACATCACAGCCCTACCAATTTTATTCTTTTTCTCTTAAAGAATAAAGAACAAACTTAGATATGCCCTATTTGTACAGAGAAAGGCCACACTTAATCCTAGGACTGCCAGCGAACTTATCGCTATTTCACTGCCATGTACACTAGCATGCACTGGGTAGTACACCAAGATTGTACCCTATCCTCAGACACATCATCCTGTTCGCCTTTGAAGTACCTATTATTCTTCTGTTCTATTCTTTCTCCTTTGTGTATGCACACTTACCTCGGTGTGTATTCATCCTGTTATGGGGGCGTTATGCGCACTTTTTTGCACATATATGATTGTCCCTGTATGGATTTGCATGTGCCCATATAACGGGTATGCTTGTATGCACATGTATATACATATATTATATGTAGATATATATATGTAGATATATGTATGTGCAATTATGTTTGTGGATGTATATATGCGCTCTTTTGTGTGAGTGTATAATGTATGTGTGGCCTCTTAGATACTTACAGACATTGTCAGTGTCATTGTAGTCTGGTAACCTAGACAGTTCCCCCTACTCACATATTTTTAGAACCCTTACACTGTTTGACCCTTTGACCAGCAGGTTATTTACAGCGTACACCCGCGCGGTTTCTCTCTCTTTCTCGTTCCGGCCACGGTCCACGTAACAGGGAAGAAATTTTATTTTCTTAAACCAGTTTTGATTATATTGTTTTGGATGTTTCATTATTAGTTAGCTATGTATGTGTGTGTTGTTTGTTTGTTCCTGCTGAAGGCCTATTGAGCCGAAACGTCGTTCAAATTTATGTCCTTTATTAATCACATAAAGCTTTTACCATACAGTTTTTTCTATGTTTTGTTTTCAATTCTCCCTCACCAATAGCTTTACTGCAGCTTCGTATTTTTATGCATTCATTTGCATTACTTTGCCTTAACCCATATGAAGTAAAAGGGAGAATTAATAAGTAGCGACTAGTAATGCAGCTCTATATAAGTTAATAGTAATTCTTCTTGGCTTTTTGTAAGAGATGATACATACAGACACATAAATATATTACCTATTGTGTTCCCAACCTTTCTAGCGACTATGGGAGTGACAATACGCTTGGTAACGATCGCATCGTACACAACGGCAGTTATCATGCTAACTATGCAAGACCCAACGTAATAAGCGGCACTTATCATGCCAGCCTAAAGGAAATATAAACGATAATGTTGTTTATTTCTTTTCAATATGAATACACGATTTTAAATAATTGTGTTCATGTTTTTATTAACATTTCCTTATTTCATCAACGACATCGTTACAAAACATTAGCAATGATGATCATGAGAGGTTACTAACAAAACTGCAACACAAATCATGATATGATTTCAAGTTATACCATGGCTCAAATGCAAACCTTTGAGACATTAACTCGATGAGTTGTTCACAATATTTCCCATTGTTCCTCTCCTGTTTATAAAATTCTGATCTTGAATGTTTCCATATCAATTCTTGATATCATCAGTCCTTTAGCCAGGTAGTAGGTGACTCACATTTCACGCGAAACGTGATGGTTCTAACGAATCATGTGCATTGTCTATTTTGACTATTTTGAAAAGAAGAAGCTGAACCAAAATCAGGTTAAATATATAACCACATAAACACTTTCTTATGTCGTTGTTGATCAGATTTTTTACTTTCTCGTAGTGAAACCCAATCAATTCAGTCTAAGGATTTGTCTACCAGGTTTTATTCGACATTTGCCATTAAAAGATAATAGCAATAACGATATTTGTTTAGGACTGTTCATATGATAATCATAATCATTGTTAAGCTCTTACCTGTTGGAACGTTTCTCCCTGGACAGCTACACGGAAGTTTCCTCTGTGACGCGCGACACACCCAACGTTAGTCCCAGATGGTCTTTGATACCTTTTTCTAGGTCTATGAAAACCGCAAGTAATTATATAGGGGGTTACCTTACAGAAAAGTTAAGCAAATGTCCTGCTAAATGCTAAGATTTATAAAGCCAGATGTTAAGATTGTTAAGTCGCATGTTAAAAAATGTTGCTTATCATTTTGTCCGGTAATCGGCTTATCTCGTCGGCGGGTTAATCGGCTTATCTCGGGTCAGCGGGTCATGGCGGGGGCGGCGCGGGTCGGCGGGTCGTGGCGGGGATTATCTCGGCGTGCGGTGCTGACATGTCATTAAAATTTATTTTAATGTTATAGCGGTTCTAAAACTTGGGGAAAGGAGGGACAGGTAAACGTGTAGCGGTTCTAAAACTTGGGGAAAGGGGCGATGTGTGTGGGGGGCAGGTAAATGCTGACGTGTTATTAGAGCGGTTCTAAAACTTGGGGAAAGGGGCGATGTGCTACATGTAAATGCTGACGTGTTATTAACGGTGTAGCGGTTCTAAAACTTGGGGAAAGGGTGCCTTTATTTTGAATGGTCGAGTGTGTTATTAGTATCGCTAACATCATCATGTGTCGTGTTTTGCAGTAAGGTTGTGCTAACAATCTAACATTAAATAGTGACGATCTCTCTCTCTCTCTCTCTCTCTCTCTCTCTCTCGCTCTTTCACATTAATGTAAAGCAAATAAGAAACAAATTCGTTCTATATTTCACAGTTTTATTAATACAACACATATTTGAAAATATTACTGTCCAGTTGATGAATTTATTAATTTTAATCGTCTGGGCTTCCTCCCTCATGTTTTGGCGGTACTGTCTGTTTATGTTAAATGTCTATCAAACACAGGTGCACAGGAAGTTTCATTAGCCTTCAAAAAACAATCTCCCTCCATTTTGACAAAACCTTGATCAAAGCTGGAATAGGTAATTGGTGACTCTGTTGAAACACCCGGGGCATCTATGCTGACTGCCGGATCTATCGTCTGATTAACAAGAGTGAGGTTCTGGTGGTTAACAAAAGTGGGGCGTGTAGTTGATGAGGTTCTGGTTAACAAGAGATGGTGTGTAGTTGAGGTTCTTGTTAACAAGAGATGGTGTGTAGTTAAGGTTAGCATAAGCGGCTAAAATTTCCTCTTGCATCTCAACTAACGTGATAAATTCCTCTCTTGATAGTGTTATACCAGTTCTGGTAGGAAACTTCAAAAATCTCTCACCGCTATATGTCCTTATATTTATAAATGGTCTGTTACGAAAAACACAAACTGAGACTGCCTTAACGCCATCCTTTGACAATGGAACTATATTCTCATTACCACGTGACATAAATATGCGCCGATCACAGATATCAAACGATGTTGGCATATTCAAGCTACACGACTCAATATTCAAAGAAAACAAACACAAACCACCTGGTAACAGACGCTGGTTATCTATGTGTGTGTGTACACTGATCGACTGGGTTATATACCCTTACGGTTATCGGGTCGAGGACCGTCTATTTATAGTAACTAATGCAATACGTTATCATGCATGGTAATACGTTATCAGACGTGTTGTGACATGTTCAGTGACCCCTGGAACTGACCAATAGGGTGATGTGTGGGAAATCCCCAGTTTGCCTGGACGATGATGTGTGAAATAATTTGACCCCTACCAATTCGGTTTCAGATAACGCGTAATGAGACTAGGAAACCCCCTGTAGTGTTTACATAAGGTGTAGATTTTAAAATAGATCTGAGTTGAAGAGGGGAAACTCGCGGGCTGACCTAAAATCACTTGTTGTCATTTTTTCGGTGGTATAATCACTAAAGTATCACCTGTGAGAATGGATGCCCGCTGGAAACATCCCTTCACATCTCTGATAGCCGGGCTTACTGGGTGTGGGAAAACTGTATTTGTACAAAAGTTTATACAGAACCTTCACTAGTTAGCTGTCACAGTACCGGAGGAAGTTATATGGTGTTATGCGGAATGACAACCAATATATGAGACTATGGGGTCAGTGAGATTTATAGAGGGTCTAACAGATATTGATTAATTTGACGGCGGTAAGAAGAGAAGACTGATCGTCATCGACGACTTGATGTCGGAGACGGACGAGAGGGTAACACAATTATTCACTAAAGGTAGTCATCACAGAGATATTAGTGTGATGTACATTGTTCAAAACCTATCCTAAAAAAACAAGGAACATCGAACCATAATCCTCAATACACATTATTTAGTCATTTTCAAGTACCCGAGAGACGGAAGTCAAATTATCAATCTGGCTAAACAAATATACCCACGACAGGTGGGGTACCTCCATGATAATTTTAAGGACGCGACAGCGTCTCCTCACGGTTACTTGTTGGTTGATCTTTGTCAGGATACATCTGATAATCTTAGGTTGAGACACAATTATTCCCAGGGGAGAGACAAATCGTCTACGTGCCAAAGTAGAGAATCATGTGCGATGAATCACTCAGACGGTACGGTCAAATGTTGAAATGTATGCGCGCCGCCTCGCCGAGTGGTTTAAGAGCCATATTAAAAACAGCTTCTTCCAAACTCATTAACTTTTTGTGCGAGTGTTGTCATATCATATTAAAAGGTAATGTTAGACTCACTCAGCGACAGAAGTGCGAGCTACGTCGACACAAGAACAAGTTGAGACTTTTCACTAAAAAGAAACCGAATCTTAAGCGGCGGAAAGAGATTCTGCAAACCGGAGGGTTCATAGGTGCTTTGCTCCGACCTATATTAAGCATTCTCGGGGAGTACTAGGGGCGTAACAATGGCCAAAAAATGATTTTGATGGATCCTCGATTCCTCGATGGTCATAAACAGACTATTACCACGTATACCCCACCCGAGGCGATCGGTGCCAACTTGAGAGATTTAGATGATGAAATGCAACGTATCCTATTCCGCCATGATTTAGCATCCGATGATAAGGCCAGAGTGTACCAGCGTGCTCTGAATCAATATTTAACTAGATTGGAGCAGTATAAACGACACTCATTGGGCTCGGTCGATCTCATTCAACACAACACGTCAACAGAAAAAAAACACTTTCCCCACCACCACCATCACCATCAATCGAGGTGCCACCAGAGCAGACCAAGAGACCAGCAGCGGAAAACCCAAGATAGGTAATGAAACCACTCCACCCACAACCACATATAAACTGAGACCTAAAAATAGGAAGAGCGGAATCCCAACACCAAAATTGGAACGGTGGAGAAAATATTGACACGTCATTACTTTGATCCTTCTCGTCCAGGGGCGTAAAGTGGTGCAACGGCCCTGCAACGTAACACCAAACTGGGACTTAAAGAGATCAATCAATGGTTGAGTCATCAGGATACCTATACCCTTCATAAACCAATTCGTCGTAGATTTGAAAGGCTTCCCATTATAACGAGTGGACCCCAACAGCAATATCAGGCAGAACTAATTGATTTGCGGCATTTGAAAAAAACACAACGATGGGTATTCCTATTTGGTTTCTAGCGTGGACGTGTTCAGTAAATTCGCGTGGTCTGTACCGATACGAACCAAAACGGGGAAATCCTTAGTGGAAGCTTTCGGTAAGATATTTCTTGATCGTAAACCCTGGCCTTAATATCTTCGTTCTGTGTAGTGAAAAAGTGAACGTTGTTCTCAGCGAGGAATTTCTGAAATGTTCTGTTCAGAAACTCTGACATTTTATCCGTTTGAAATCTTTTAAATGCTTCCCGCAAAGATAGCCAGGTATTTTGCTATAACAAATACGTTTATGCAAAGATAAGTTAATTTCCCTGACGACCTCGTGTCTATCCCGCTCTCTTGGCAAAATCATCCTGCAGGTATTGATTTGGTGACGGAAACATGGACGATAAAAGAGAAGACAATACAAGAGAATGGACAGGTCTGAATTCCTGCTTCCAATGTATGCACACAACAAGAAGCCACAGAGACAAATGAGGGAAAATGGTTGCAACCATCAATTTCTTTCCAGCTACAACATCACTAAAGCTGTAGGATATGAAGAAGTAGAGAAACACATCCCGTATAGACCTCACACATTAGAATATTGTTAAGACGTTCAACCATCAATGACGTTTTTATCAAGGATACTTAAGGCATGCCATTAAATAAAGCTACTGTTCGGGAAATTGTAGGAGGCCATTTAAAACTGCAAAATGTGCCAGTTGTAAAAGGCAAATAAAGATTTATGTCTGAACTGTCAGTTTTCTTAACTTTTCTGTCGACAGCCATTATGTTATCTAATATATACATTGTAATAAAAAAAAAACATAAACAAAAGTATGTACATCCCGATTTACATAAAGGTTTAAAAAAACCTGATTTTGATATAATAGGAAGAATAAGAAATAAAAGCAGAGGTGGTCACTGAGTCTGAAACATCTAAGCTGAGGGACTGGTTGGTCTCAGAGAGGTTGTGGGTTCAAATCTCGGTTGCCTCAGCTGGGAATTTTATTTATTATTTTTCTCTGCGTCAACCACCCCTGGTCTCTACAGCGAGGCCCGGCTTGAAACGTCAATTACTCATCGACGGAAAAAATATAAGTACCTCCGAAAACGGAGTTATCTCTGCTTGTGCAAATGACGACCAGGTAAAACGGATTAAAACGTAAAATTCAGTTCCTAGTCTCCAGGGACTTTGTGAGAGGTAAACGATGGCGAAAGCAAAAATAAACATAAATTTAAAAAAAATCTAAGTTGAAGACGAATAGGATTCAAAGTAACATGCACAATAAATACCTCAATATTATAAAAGCCAAGGATTGCGGTCATGTAGATAAAATTTCTGCTTATCAAGGTGAAAGTTGCAAAGGCTCCACATGATTGAACAGCAATAAGTGCCAAGGCTGGCTTTGACGTCAACATTGCTTTCCAAGGTGTTCGTAAGTTGCGCTTGAGGAAAAGTAAAAGCGCTTTAAACACACATATTCGTTACAGCAAAGTCGTTGAACATGTTTAGCTTTTCTTCAAGGTTTCATACGTACATTTCATTCATTATCCTAGCACAGTGCTATATACCCAAGACCATGTAGAGCTAGTCTTAACATAATGATGTGAATTATGGACAATTGGACAACAGACAATAAAATCAATCGAGGTTGTAGAAATATGGTTTTATAGAAGAGTGTTGAGAATATCATGGACAGCTAAGAAGAGTAATGCAAACGTTCTGAAAGAGGCCAAAGCAAAGAGAGAGCTAATTTTCAATACTAGAAAGAAACAATCATAATTGTTTGTCCATGTAATGAGAAGGGAATAGCTGGAATATATTGTAACAACTGGAAAAATTGAGGAACGAAGAGGTAGAAGGAAGCAAAGAGAAAAGATACCAGCAGCTTAAAAGATGGCTTCGCAGAAGGTCAACAACAGAATCGATGAATAACTGTCGAGATCGAAAGTTGTGGAGAGACATGATCACCTATACCAGCAGGCAAGGCATCTGATGCCACATGGTTTCATTAGTATATTTCAATTAAATATGTTTATCTACCATATATAAAAAAATTTCAAAAATTATTTTATTTGGTAAAACAAAAATTCTGCGATGATCAATGGATGCAAGGGTAGATAGAAATACATATAGAGGGAACGTGGCCCTGCCCGGCGAATGAACCGCCATATGGATATGCATAGAGACAGCTTGGGGTACATACTGATGGATGCATTTTTTAATTGATGGACGGGTACACAAGTAGTTGCATGGACGAAAGGTAGACGAATGGAAAGTATTTGATGGATTGATAGATTTTGTTCTGTTCTTCTTCCTCACACCCTCCACCTATTATTACCTCGGTCTCTGTACATCAGTGTCGGCATTACTTGTATCTTTAGTCTTTCTCTTTACCTCCTCCCGGTACTCATTACTATGCTATCATTAATATCTTCATAAAATTAATATTAATTATAGTGCCTGCTGGCGTTAGTTGTCGTTACTCTCCTCAAATTTCTACCCATTCTGTTATTTAAACCCAATGTTATTATATAAAAAATTCAAATTTGTCTATCAGTTTTCATCTTTCTCTTTTTCCTTAACGTTTATTCCTTCACTTGTCACAATGTATTGAAATTCTTATGTTCACATTACATAACAAAAAATAACGATTATATTCCCTGGGCGTTAAGAGTAATTTTTCTATCTTTTTTGACCTCTTAAGAAAGCGCACGTTACTATCTTTAATTGCCCGTAACATTCTCACCACCTTCTGTAAAATCAGGAGTCTTGGTCCTCAGATGATTTTTTCTGCCATTTTTCAGACTGGTCAAAATTATTATGAGTATGTGTATCAAGATTGATTTTACATAACAATAAAGAACTTGTGTATCTAATATTTATTGTTGAAAATGGGTTGAATAATATATTATCTGGGATCTGGTCTTTGCCATAGCTCTTCGTGAACTATCATTTTTGTTTTATATTTATGTTCAGTATTAAATTATGTTTATTTTAATATAGTTTATATAATGTTTGTCTACAAACCGCTGTAGATCATTTACTGGAATGGAAGTCACCCTTATATTTAACTTCTTAGACTCTGAGAAGACATTCGATAGCATTCTTTACCCATAGCTTTGCAAAATTGTATACGACCACTGGTTCCCGGATAAAATTGTCAATATTCTAAAGGACATGTTCGAAGGCAACCAGTGCTGTGTAGAACATGAAGGACAGCAGATAGCTTGGTTCAGACTCATAACGGGATTTAGACAAGGACGCATGTTGTCACCACTTTATTTCCTTGTGGTGATGGACTGGATCATGCGAATGGCTGTCGTGGACAGGCCAAGAGGAATTACAGGGGGTCTTCCTGGACGTTTTGAAGATACTGACTTGGGAGATGATGTCGAATTGCTTGTCCACTGTCACCAAGACATACAAGAGAAAACAGACATAATAGATCAGTTTGCTAACTCAGTAGGACTGAAAATAAATGCAAAGAAAGCTAAGTGTATGAGAATAAATGACAAAAGGACAAAGAAAGTTACATTCAGAGGAGTGGGACTAGAAGAAGTGGATCACTTTATAAACACCTTAGAAACTATATTTCGTCAAATAGAAACATTGAAGAAAGATCTCTGCTTGAATAGCAAGTCAGCAGGCATTCAACAGATCTAGATTTTCTGCGATAAACTAGTGTCCATCTCATCTCCAAGCAAGTACGATCCATATTTCTATATGCTGTAGAAACTTGGAGAATGAACCATAAGCCGACTTAGCAGATTTCAAGGGCGCTGTCTGTCATAAGAAGATTCTTATCAGCAGTTTCTATCAACACATTACGAATGAAGAAGCCATCAGAAGATCAAGCATTAACAACATCATCAAGAAGTTAAAAAAGACGTTATAAATGACAAGGCCACGTTCTACGATTGGACCGAACCAGGCATCCGCACGCAATATTAACATGGGCACCACCTGGCAAACAAAGGGGAGACATACCGTTAGAGAGTAGGGGTATGCCGACGAACCATACTTGATTAAATGAAAGATTCTGGCAAGTCCTGGCGAGAGTAGTCCAAGCATGATTACGATCGAATTGGATGGAGATCTCGTGTTGGTCTCTTATGCTTCTTCTTGAGTTCAAAAGCTTAAGAAGAAGAAGGAAGACTAATTTGTCAATAATACTTGAACTTTTTCAGACTATTTTCATTCTCATTGAAACATATTCATCACCTTGTCAAAGATAAACCCTACAATATATTATCTTAACATTATATTCAGGCGCCCTAAGACATCATTAACGTTTCATTACCTCCAGAGACATTGACACAGTTTTACTCAAAGAGTTGATGAGATATGATCTCTCAGCACTGGAGATTCGCGGATGCATTGTCGGTGAGTCAAACACAAAGTATATCCAAAGAAAATACCAAGCAATTCCAAGTATGCCTGCAAATATTAGTGGCAGGCATTATTAATGTTTCGATATTTGTTAACATTCAGTTGTGTATTTTTCAATTTAATATTTCTTATTATTATCACTTCATGTTTATCATTTCTACATTGCAGTAAATGAATATTCTTTCTGTAATCATTTAATATATTACGTAACACCATTCTTTCTTGTTTTGTCGCAGAGAGTAAAGTATTTAGTAGATTGTAAGGTTGTTTGCTGATAACAACTAATAAACAGCCATTAATTTTCTGTGGACACATCCAGATGAGTCAAATATAAATAACAGGAGGAAAAAAAAGAAGTGAATTTACACAAAATCTACACAAATTCATGATCAGATGTCCAACAGAAAACACACAAGGCCATTGGTAACACGAACAAGTATCTGTAGCATAGCTCGTTGCTACTAGGAACAAGAGTGCTAACACAAGTTGCCAACTCATTGCTACTAGGAACAAGAGTGCTAACAAAAGTTGCCAGCTCGTTGCTACTAGGAACAAGAGTGCTAACAAAAGTTGCCAGCTCGTTGCTACTAGAACAAGAGTGCTAACAAAAGTTGCCAGCTCGTTGCTACTAGATAGAACACGAGTGCTAACAAAAGTTGCCAGCTCGTTGCTACTAGGAACACGAGTGCTAACAAAAGTTGCCAGCTCGTTGCTACTAGGAACAAGAGTGCTAACAAAAGTTGCCAACTCGTTGCTACTAGGAACAAGAGTGCTAACAAAAGTTGCCACTCGTTGCTACTAGAACAAGAGTGCTAACAAAAGTTGCCAGCTCGTTGCTACTAGGAACAAGAGTGCTAACAAAAGTTGCCAGCTCGTTGCTACTAGGAACAAGAGTGCTAACAAAAGTTGCCAGCTCGTTGCTACTAGAAAAACACGAGTGCTAACAAAAGTTGCCAGCTCGTTGCTACTAGGAACAAGAGTGCTAACAAAAGTTGCCAGCTCGTTGCTACTAGAAACACGAGTGCCAACAAAAGTTGCCAGCTCGTTGCTACTAGGAACAAGAGTGCTACCAAAAGTTGCCAGCTCGTTGCTACTAGAACAAGAGTGCTAACAAAAGTTGCCAGCTCGTTGCTACTAGGAACAAGAGTGCTAACAAAAGTTGCCAGCTCGTTGCTACTAGGAACAAGAGTGCTAACAAAAGATGCCAACTCGTTGCTACTAGGAACAAGAGTGCTAACAAAAGTTGCCAACTCGTTGCTACTAGGAACAAGAGTGCTAACAAAAGTTGCCAGCTCGTTGCTACTAGGAACAAGAGTGCTAACAAAAGTTGCCAGCTCGTTGCTACTAGAAACACGAGTGCCAACAAAAGTTGCCAGCTCGTTGCTACTAGGAACACGAGTGCTACCAAAAGTTGCCAGCTCGTTGCTACTAGAACAAGAGTGCTAACAAAAGTTGCCAGCTCGTTGCTACTAGAACAAGAGTGCTAACAAAAGTTGCCAGCTCGTTGCTACTAGGAACAAGAGTGCTAACAAAAGTTGCCAGCTCGTTGCTACTAGGAACAAGAGTGCTAACAAAAGTTGCCAGCTCGTTGCTACTAGGCTACTAGGAACACAAGTGCTAACAATAGCTGCCAGCTCGTTGCTGTGTTTTGGATTCTGGTTTGAAGTTCCGGGTTTAAATCCACTCCTCCTGTTGTCTATTATTTTTTATTTCTTTTTCGTTTTTGCCAGTTGATTTATTATGTGCTGTTCGGTTACCTTTGGGTTCTGTATCGTTTAAAGATCTGCGACTTTCATTCCGTGTATAATGGAACAGTGATACATTTCTTATGCTTAAGTAGACAATACCAGGCTTACTGTCTTTTGCTGTTTTTTTTTTTTCTGCAGGAAATAGCACTACATATATATTTACCCGTCCAATTTGTTTTTTTTCTAATTTCGCTATTCACTATTTTTAAAGGTAGTTGCAGTTTAATTGGCATCATGAAATTTGGCCTAAAAAAAACCGTAAGAAAACATCATACTGATGAATGTCGAATCCTACAGATGGAAATCTTGATTATGAAGATGATTCAGTGCCGCTATTATTATCATATTTTACATTTGGAAAAAGAAATAATAGTCATTATTGTAACATGATTCATATGCATCATTTAACATAATTAATAAATGAGTCTTTGAGTATTTGTTTGAAATGTTGGATATTAATTTGCAATGTAAACATCACGTCTACTTCTCTTTCTTATACTAAGAACATGTTAAGTACACGTAGAGCACGTAGAGAGTCATCATCATCAAGTACCAAGCATGCTGGCGTAGGTGATCATGTCTCTCCAGAACTTTTGATCTCGACAGTTATTTATCATTTCTCTTGTTGACCTTCTGCCAAGCCATTCTCTTAAGCTGTCTGGTATCTTTTCTCTTTGCTTCCCTCTATCTCTTCGTACCTCAATTTTTCCCGTTGTTACAATATTTTCCAACTGTTCTCTTCTCATTACATGGCCAAAATATGATGATTGTTTCTTCCTAATATTGAAATTTAAATTCTCCCTTTGCTTTGGCCTCTTTTAGAACGTTTTCATTACTCTTCTTCGCTGTCCATGGTATTTTCAACATTCTTTTGTAAAACAACATTTCTACAGACTCCAGTGATTTTCTTGTCTGGTGTCCTATTGTCCATGATTCACATCCATATGTTAAGACTGGCTTTACATAACATTTAAGAATTCTTTTTCTACGTAGAGAGTAGTCGTTTTAATTTAAAATGATATTTTAGATGTAATTTTATAGATTTTACAGCGTTTATGGTTGTCTCTTGTTCATAAAATTGTATTTGGGAAAAGTTGTTCAACTTCGTGATATCATATAGTATAGAATGTTAATCGTCTAGGTTAACTGGTTTTTGTGTAACTGGTATATTATAAGATTACTTGTAATTACACTTTCTTTCTGGTGTGAATGATTTAATTTTCTACAAATATGTTGTTATAATTAAAGCCAACAACACCTGATAATTTACTTGAATAAAAAGCAAATACATAATTTATTTCTGAAATGAATAAACGAGCAAGAGAATTACAATATCGATGATATAAATAGCTGTGAGAAGGTTTAGTTCAAGTAAGGAAACTTATTTGCTATCGGGTCTAGGTTTACAAATACTCAGAAAAAGATTTTGTTATGAATCAAACTGCAAATGTAGCTCACAAAATTCATTCTGTTAAATGCATGATGTTTCTAATAAAATCCGATAACCATTTAAGGCTGTGGAAACCAGGAAGCCGTCGATCAGGATCGAACCGAACTCGTGTCCTTTCTAGCCCAGCTCTCTAACCACTGAGCTATTGTCTCAGGCTTGCCAGGATGAAATGTATCTTAAATAGTAATTGTCAGTTGCATTGAAATACTGTGGTGGAAATGCGGGGATCGAGGCAATTTTAGAGTTTCCATGTTTTGCCTTCAATGGTTCGAGTATAGTTATAGACTATATTTATGGATGTTTAGGGCAAACTAATGTAGGTGGACTTTGCGACAAAAGGTGAGCACTGAAGTAAGGTTAAAATATTTATTTATGAACAGAGGCATAAAGTAATGTAAAAGTACTTTATATGCGAACGGATTTTGTGAACAAAGGGAAGAGATAAGAGTCAGAAATGATATTATAAGAGAAACAGAAGGCATTGAATCCATCCTAAGCTACACATAGAAACAACAAATTAATTGTTTTGTCCATCTAGAAAGAATGCCGCGTAAACATCTTACCATGTAAGGCATGTATTAAAATTAGAGAAGGAAAAAGAGCAAGAGGCAGAGCAGGAGTTGGATAGACAACATCAAAGAAACGCTACAACAACATCAAAGAAACGCTACAACTATATAAAAAACACTATAACAACATCAAAGAAACGCTACAACAGCATCAATGTAACGCTACAACATCATCAAAGTAACGCTACAACAGCATCAAAGAAACGGTGGAACAATCAATTGACAATGATTGAAAAATGGAGCACAAACCAGAACTTTATATTTGTTTCGACAAGTGGAAGCTAAGAAGAAAGAGAGAGAGAGAGAGAGAGAGAGAGAGAGAGAGAAAGAAATAATGAAAAAGAAAGTAAGAATGAATGAAAGAAAGAAAATTGATTTCTGTTATGAGCAGGACAAAGTAAGATAAGCCGACTATAAATTTAATTGGGAAAAAAGGGGTGGGGGGGGGGCGTTAATGACATCTTTAAACTGGATATATTTTGTGATTCAAGTACAAACTAAAGGTAACGGTGGGGACGAGCTAAAGATTCTAGTGATGATGTTTGGTTAACAGAATGAAAATTCATGAAACTACACCTATTACAATACAGTCATTGGATACTAAGGATGAAAAAGGTATAAGAAACAACTGAAGGTACACATGTAGGTTTAATGTAATCAATTATCTAAATAACATTCTATTGGAATACTCACGCAATAACGAAAGCAATCGAGCACTTTCGTAATTTTCAAAAAAATAATGTGTTCTTTTAATTCACAAACTATTGGAACAACATAATGTATCTGTGTATTTGCTTCTCTCTGGCGATCCACCTCTACCATAAAGTGAAAGGTTCATACATAAAGCCCGGTTCAATTAAAGTCAATTCAATTTAATAAATAAAATTCGTCACCCAGGATCTTATGATCTACAAGTATGGTTTTGTATCTCGCGAAGAGCGCAGCGGGTACGGTTTTGTGGCATACAAACATGGCAGAGACGTGGATAGGGAATCTGACAAGTGTAGCATCTGGTATCCAGAAGGAGAATGAAGATAGAAGCAGCAACGATAACATGGTGAGTTACACAGAAAATAGATCATGCAATCTTAGTGACTGATTCGCAAGGTGTGCTACAGAAGGAGAATGAAGATAGAAGCAGCAACGATAACATGGTGAGTTACACAGAAAATAGATCATGCAATCTTAGTGACTGATTCGCAAGGTGTGCTACAGAAGGAGAATGAAGATAGAAGCAGCAACGATGGCATGGTGAGTTACACAGAAAATAGATCATGCAATCTTAGTGACTGATTCGCAAAGTGTGCTACAGAAGGACTGACAGACAGTCCAGCAGGAGTGGATGCTGCTCTTTAAAGACTCTACAGTGAGCGCGCTAGTCTGGGTGTACTGAAGACGATGGAAATGTGTGTGGCAATGAGTTATATATTGAAAGACTTAGGGGTCTAAAGGTAAAAAATGTTTTTTGTTGGTCTGGAGTGCTTAGTGGGAAAAGCAGATGTATCTGTAACTAACACCTTACAGGAACAATCAATCTGCATACGCTACGAGAGGGACGCACGACGGAGCGGATATGGGAATGCCCCGACAGCAATGAAATTGATTTAATGAATAGAATGGAATAAAATAGAATAGAATAGATTAAAATAAATCCCTCCTATCCAACTTCATATAAAAGGTTTATAAAGCTTACTTGTGATTTTACTGTTTCTCAGTTCGGAACCTTACACACATCTTTTGCGAGTTGATCTTTTTTCATTTTTTCCCCTGTTGTTTTGCAAACATAATTACCATATTTTGGTTGGTATTATTGTAATGTGATCTGTAGATTGTTTACTACCATAATTTATCGTATAATTTTAATACGAATATTGACTCCTCTTATTTCGTAAACAAAATTAGATTGCACAATTCTTTTTAGTAGATGAAACATTTCCTTTACGTCAGTGTAAGTAATTTTATCAATTATATTATCTATACATTCTTATCACAAATAAATGAAAGTTTTAACCATTTCCTGGTTGATGTCAAGACAAAGTTATTAGTTTTGAGAAATGTTTTGCAATTTTATTTTCTACATATCTACATATCTGACCTTGTACCTGCGTCTGTTGTATGTATTTTCATGCCAGTTTTCGGTAGCCCTAACACACTGTTACTATCTGGTCTTTGTCTCAGTAACTTTGACAATTCCCTGTTGTCATAATATTGGTATATATTTATTCAACATAAAGTAAACTAAGAAGACAGTTTTCATTTACAATAGAGAATTAGAACCAAGCGTAAATAAATCAATAGAGGACGTAGTTTTAAACAAATTGGCATCAGAGTTCAAGGATCTAGGAACAATATTCTCCATAGATGACAAAATCAGTAACGTAATTAACAATATATGTAGTAACGCAAAGCTAGTATTGGAGCAGCTTGTCCTTCTCCTGCAATATTCGACCATGCCAGTGAGATCAAAGTAACATCATAACATCAAAGCGCATTTATCGCCACACTATCTTACCTGTGCCAAACATGGTCACTCACAAACAAGTCAGAAAAGAACGTTACTCACTACAGACATGAAATGTTTGAAAAAAACTGTAAGAACATTCAGAAGAAATATATTAGAAATGAGGTCATTAAAGAAAGAGTTTGGAATGGAACTATTAGAAAGCATACACAGACATAAAATAAAATGTTTTACTCACTTGGAGAGAATATTGCCATACCATACATACTAGGCATACATAGAAAGAAGAGAAAGACGTAGGATTCGATGCAGACCCAGACAGCGTTGGAGGTTAACATCAGAGACACTTTATACCATTAATTATCAATGACTGATGCAGCCAGAAGAGCAAGAGCCAAAACTGTATCTCTCCCTCGAAACTTATAGTAGTAAAAATAGGAAGATAAAGGACATTAATATTTATTGTGACATTCAATGAATAATTCATTAATTTGTAAAATGCGTCATTAGTGCTTGTCCCTATTTGAAGACCCTTTGGGTCAAAACTTTAGCATGCTGAATTTCTCAAATATTCGAAATATGTAATATACAATATATAGTCTACCCGCCAATTGAAAAAAAATCATGTTCAATGAAATTGAGCTCATGTTGTGGTTCATATTTCACCCCAAGTAGAAAATATGTTGGTCCTACCTGGATTCAGATCTGTATTTGCCTAGGCCTTAGGCTACTGGACTTAACCTAGACAAGCGTGTGCACTTCTGATACAGGTACAAGAGTTTTGATGAAGCAATAACCGCATTTTAACAACTCGCTCAGCTATTTTTAATAGACAAGGAAAAATTGTTGATTTCTAAAATCTCTCAAAATACAACAAAGCTACTGGTAGAGTTTTAAAATAATTGTAGTAATATACCTGGAAGATAGAACACGAATGGCCATCCAAAGACATTGTTATCATTGCACAAAATGCCTACTAGAGGGGAGGTAATCGCCATTCCCAACAATGCACCTGAAAGCAATATAACAATTATCACTCAAAAGATGAAAATTCCGGTAATATGGGGCGTTAAACAGAACATAAAAATACATATAAAATATCAAGATATTGTACTGGCAGCAGGTTTAACATTTCTAGAAACAACATTCGCTGAATCTATCTATTGTCCTTTCGAGCCGAAGACGGCACATAGGGCAGAACCACAATCTCAAAAGCAGAAACCTTGCATGCCAAAATGGCACATATTGCAGAGATCGCCACTTCTAAATCTATGGCTCTGTTTCCATAACAATACTTTTTACAATGACAGCTTGTCAAGCCATCGATAAATCTCCTTAGTCGCCTCTTACGACATGCTTGGAGGGTCACAGTGTCACTATTCTCTACTTCATTCGCTGAATACATGCTCTTTATTTTTGCATATTGAAAATTATGATCAAGACATTGATGACGTTTTAATCGTTAGTCTTACCAGAATAAGTTAGTACAGTGAGCTTCTGTCTCTCCGACTCCGATACCCAACGCGACCAGATAACAAACATAGACGGCCAGGTTACACCCTAAATGTAAGATTGAAAGATTACAAACAAAATAGTTCCATTAAAGTAATGATTGACTAATCAAATGTCACACATTCGAAACGAGCTATTTATTCTTACATACTGGATTACAATGCGGACGCTGCAATGACCTTGATTTCCCGAATATGTTGGTGCTTGTCCCTTCTTGAGGTACTACAACACAAATTCTTCTATACCACAATATCCCACTGATGATATTCCGACGATTTTATCGAGTCAGCCTGTGACCCGGTTTCTGAGATGCCACTTTGTCAAATAGCCCACTGGTGTATCGATGATCATTGACAATTATAGATTATTTGCTCTAAAATATTTCCTGGCGTTATGGTTACCCATTACGTATACATTAGTGCCTGCCCCAAGAAAGATTCCAGATTTTACTATGGTACACAAGCGCTTGTATAATAATGTTTTGATCTTCATACTCTTTCTGCTCTCTGAGTTGTCAAACTCATTAGCAGAAACTTCTCAAACTTCTAATTTTAATTCATAAGCGATGATCTAAACTGCTTCTTTTCAGTTGTAGATTACCAGCCTGCCGATCCGTTTCTTGAATTCTGTACGATTATTAGGGCAACGCACAGACGAACTTGAAGTAGTGTTCATGAATTCATTACCATCCTGTTGAGGCGACAGACCAAGATGGCTCAGTAGTGGTGGCATTTTGCTGCAGTCTGTTTTCAATTGGATCTATATGGTCTGGAGAAATGAAAAAAAAAATCCATATAGAAAACAAATAGAAAAACAATATGGTTAAAGCTTCATGTAACAAGTGGAGAAAACAAACCAGGATGACGTTTCGGCACAATAGCCCTTTAACAGGAACAAACAAACAATACACATAAAACAAATATGCATTTAAAGTAAAAAATAATAATAATAAATCAATAATAAATAAAAAAAATAATAAATAAATAAATAATTAATAAAAAAATTAATAAATAATAAATGAAATATAAAGTAAATAATACATGAAATATAAAATAAATAATAAATTCAATATAAAATAAATAATAGATAAATAGTAAATAACGTTGTTCTGTTTTGTGCTGTCCACTTGTTGCGTGAAGCTTTAACCATACTCTTTTTCTATTAATTTTCTATATTTATATTGTTTCATTTCTCCTCACAATTAACTTCACTGCAGCTTCACATTATGATCCATTTATGTGAATCTCTTTGCCTTGACCCTTCTTTCTGGTCTGAAATTTCGTGTACGGAGAAAGAGGGGTGCCGGTCGCATTCAATTGACCACAAAGTCAACATGGTTGTGACGTCGAGGCCTATCAATTTGCACTACAGGTAACTGATCATTGATTTAAATGAAACGACTGTAAATTTTACAACAAGCTGGATTACAGTAAAAACGAGCGGTTCGTCGAAGTGGAGACCTGGCTTCAATTGTTGGGACAGCGATTCTCTAGGCGCGCTCACTGATCATGACGTCTACACGGATTTGGCTGCAAGCGCACGCAGGTTCGTGCTGTCCGCGACGACTGTTATAGCGACCTGAAGTGTGCATCATGAGATGCATGCTTTTTTCTTCAAAACGTAACACGTTCACTAGAACAGTGTGAACAACCAGAATGACCACTCTCTTGATTGCTGCGACAGCGACTGAACAGATATGGGAATCCCCAGCCTAAAGTGACGCCATTCTGTTTAAAAAAAAAAGTTTGAAAGCAATTACATGTGCTTTCTTACCTGAGGTTACATAATCTCCCCCGCAGGTTACTGTCGACATCCACCAATATTCAACCTGACATAGTTTAAGTAACCATTAATTACATTAGTTCATGCAATCATGTTTTTTATTTCCTTATTCACAATGATGCCAAGCTAAATCATCTATTCACATCCAGCCAGTACCCTGAAGCTGCTGTCCAGGATGCTAAAACTTATGCAGACGTGAACGATTTAGATGACGTTTTTTAGGCCCAATGTTTTTCGCCGCCCTACACGGATGGATGTGATTTTAGGACGGAAGTTAAGATATACCCAAACACACGACACAGACTGAATCACCCAGCCTCTTATAGGAGATCATGAATTATGCCGTCCTTTTCTACTTGTGCCGCGCGTTATTCTTATTTTTTTAAATTTTCTATTCTGAGGGAAATTTTAGTCACGATCAACAATATACGTCACGATGGTCATAAGCTCCCCCTGAGAACCCAAGATCTAGTCTTTCAAAGCTGTCTCAGTCAAACTTTCGTCCGAAGTAAATTGTACAGATTACAAGACTAGAGATTGAGTTCAGTATATTTTTAGATTGACTACAAGGACAAAAATCATTTCTCAAAAATCATATTTCTGTGTTGCTGAAGTATTTTGTGTCCAGATCTCAGTGTTATAATATAGAAGCTTAGCTCTCGCTGTGAAACGTTTATATAGGTCATGTCAATGGAAACGACTGTGAGAATTCAGTTCTCCCTATTAGTGCTTCGGATGATGTTTCCAATTATTTAAAAAGACACCTGAATATCTGTTTGAGTTGTTGATATGTCCCTACTTTGCAAGTTTAATCTTCCCGTTTGGCCTAGCAGTAAACCGTCTGACATGAACAGTTATGATGTCTGGATTACATGCCGTCTTGGACATCTAGAAACTTTTTTATAATATTACTTTTGGTTTTTGAGTGGTCTGGAATTCGCGATTTTTTTTTCAGAACAGATTATATAATTAAATGTTAATTGTTTGGATAAGTGAGGGTTGTAGAACCTCATTTTATCTTATAGACACACAATGTTGAATTTTTTTTATTAGTTCCCCATTGAAGAGGTAAGCACAAATTGCTTGATTATTTGATGACCACATTCAACACTTTGAAACTTGTGATAGGTAAATCAGCTGTCATTGATTTGATTTGATAGTATTTTATTTGGTCATTCTATGTATTTTCCTACTGCGTGATTATTCGTGGATGATTTTGCTGAGCCAATAATATAAAGCATTACATATTATATACATAGACTATAATTTTAGTAGAAATCATTTGTAGATACTTGGGATTATGATTCCAAATGTGGTCAAACTGTAGATTGCACTGGCCAGTTGATAACAGCCAAATTACCTCATAAACAATATCAATTACAACCAGGACTTATTTCAGTCGGAACGATCCAAAACACGTACCAGTAAACATGTACGACTTAAAAGATCCCATGATAAATATTGTTGTTATAAGTAACAGAGAACTTGAATCGATGACAGATTACAATCTTACGTTATGGTTGTTGACAACGATAATTCACGTATGTGTACACAGAACTTCAAAAACCTGATTTATTAACAGTTCCTCGTTTAATGTGAGTTCTGGTAAGCGTTTCTTCTAGAAACAAAACATGAAAACACTTCCATAAACTTACCTGGACAAGTCCCACGAGTACTTCTATAACAACGACAAGCTTGTAATCTATATGAGCTGCCGCTGGGATAAATAGGTTAAAGAAACCAGAAGCTAAGATGGACAATCCAATTAAATGTTTCCCTCCATACCTGCAGATAAACTGTTTATTAGTCACTAATAGCTGTATCATTGAAGCTATTGCCTGCCGAAACATAATCACTTTATTCTATATATTTCATTTTGCGTGTGTATTGTGTAGATTAATTAAGTCTACAAAAGGGAATTATACATTGTGCAAATTACAGCTAAAATATAGGGTAAAGGCTAACATAAAAAAAAAAGATTAAGAATTATTCCAGAGATTGTGAAATTATTTGTTTCATTTAATTCATCGCAGTAACTTTTAATTTTCAACTCAGGCGTTTAGTCTGTCACTTAACTGTGCATGTGAGAGTTGGAAGACAACAACAGAGATTGAGAGAAACTGAACGTTTTTGAAGAGAAAAAAAAAAAAAAAAAAAACATATTCTGCAAAATGGAATGAATTAAATTGTGATGTTCTGTCTGTGGGGGTGATCAACACACTTAACCTGACAGCTGACTTCATGTGAGAGTCTGGAACCCTACTCTGATTGAGTCCTGATCGCAGATATATATATATAGATATATATATATATATATATATAGAGAGAGAGAGAGAGAGAGAGAGAGATAGAATGAATTAAAGACTAATATTGAGTTAGGAGGAAGCCAACATCTAACTAACCTAATTAAACGTCTCTACATCAATAGCAGCAGCACAGTCAGAACAGCAGCAGGCTACACAGACCACTTCGAAGTTTGATCAGGTGTAAGACATGGATACGTCCTATTCCCACTACTGTTTATTACGTCATCATCATCATGTGCCATATCGGTTGCCTTAGGCGATCATGTCCTTGCACAATCTTCTATCTACAGTGCATCCAATTAGTTCTGTTGTTCACTGTTTGCCATGCCATGACACCAAGCTATCTAGTATTTTCTCTATTTGTAGCCCACGGTATCTCTTTCCTTGTATTTTGCCTGTTGTAACCAAGCATTCCAATTTTCCTCTTCTCATGTTGTTTCTTTTTTTTTCAAAATCCTGCCATAAAACCAGTCTTTATGGTTTTCAGCGATGTTATTGTCTATTCTCTAATTGTTCAAGATCCACTTCCATATGCTAAGAATTATTCTAATTAACAGTGGGAAACTATTTCACTCTCATTGTCATACATCGTCTGAGTAACACGTCTCTCAATTTACCATCTGAAGCTAACATTGTTCCCTATTATAGGAAATATTTAATTGACCTGGTTAACACAGTTAAGTCATATTTAAATTGAAAGAAGCCCATATAACTCAGTGATTAGTGAGCTGGGTTACTAAGGACTAGTTTACTATGGTCTGGTTTAAACCCTTTCGAAATCACCTTGGTTCACCCAGTCTGTAATGGGTACCTGATTTTTTTTCAAAAAAATTAGGGCGGCCTTGCGTGATACTGATCATACATTTCAAAGTTTGTCATAAAACAACATTGGCACTAACACTATATTCCCGTACCCTTTATGCGTGTAGATAGCCCTTTACTTTATTTAAGTTTTATGTGCCAGTAGTAAATTAGATTTCATCTTCTCTTTGTTCTCATTCATCCTACGCAATTCAATATATGCAGGTCGTATTCCAGGATACATGGGTTGCAAAAGTTAAAGTACACGATAATCAAACAGTGAATATTTCACATACGACAGCCGTTAGTGTTATAAAGCAGGTTTGTTCTACGAGAAATGCCAATTATTTAAGCAGCTTGAAAATGTTGCCAATTGTTTTAAATGTATACCGATATTGCTAGACAAGTGTTCACTGATAGAATGTTTGACATACAGTAAATAGAAGTTGTTGAGATATTTGTAAAGATCTCTTTTGACCCAGAATAAGATATTTAATTTCAAAATAACTTACTGTTAATGTTTGTCTTAGTCTGTTCTTCATCATTTAGATTTATATGACAACAAAAACATAGTTAATATGTCGTCTATTGTGTCCCTCAAATTGATGTTTATGCACATATTTACTTTCAATGGGTGCCAATTTGATTTCGCAGAAAATTAAACAAGAACTTACCATTATTGCGGCCCAGATTAGCTGTTAACTTACCTCTCAGCCAACCATCCTCCTGGAATTTGTGTTGTAAAATATGCGAAGAAAAAGGACGTCTTTGTGATAGTCTGCACCTTTGAAGTCCACACAAGCTTGTCTTCCTTAATGATAACGAAACAACATTTATTGATTGTATTACTAGTATGTATTGCTCTTATCAAATAAGCTGTCACGTGTCCTAGGAGATACCGTAAATGTTTGGTGTGAGTGAAGGAAGGTAAGGATGAACATTTCTGAGAAAATCAAAATTGATTTAACGTAGTAAATGCTGGGGGGGTGGGGGGGGGGGGTGGGGGTTAAATATTGCTTCATTTAATTTAATAAAAATGATTAAATTAAAACATAAACAAAACTATCTTGAGGCCATTTTCCCATTACCGGAGTCTGCCGGGGAGAATTCTATAACCGGGGAATAAAGATCGCATCTCCAGTGCAGTCGCTACAAGGTCTTCGAGTCTGCGGTTGTATTTCACTTCCGATAGATAAAAAACGTTTGACCCTCCCTGGATTCGAACCGCGTTCTCCTAGTTTGGAGCCCGACAAGTTATCAGCCACACTTTCTCCACCATAAATGTTTGGCGTGAGTGAAAGGAGGAACGGATCGATAACTGATGCTTCTTTCCTGAGATACACAAAAGTGAATTAACTTAGTCAAATGGAGGGAAAGTAAATATTGCTTCACTTCATATAATAAAAATTGTTAAATTAAAGGGAAAATAAATTAAGGTAAAAACAATAATCTAAATGCATAAGCTTCTATACTGTTGATTGAACACTACGAAAAACATACACAAAATTGGGTGAGATATATGTAGGTTAGGTTTTGGCTTCACCTTAAATTCGATTTCATTTAGGCTTGTCTTGTCGTAAATGATTTGATTTTGTAGGTTGTGAATATGACTACAATTATATGTAAAGAAAAATATATTGACCCGTGAGAATACAATAACCGTTTGTGGTAAAGAGAAAATATTTATTGCTTGCCCATGAGGTTATGGTCCAGCTGTCAGCTGTTTTATGAGGTCATCACCACGGGCTTGGAAGTAGGGTGACCTGGCATGATACTACCTATATCACATATAATAATCGGCACAAGATCATAGAATAATCTTATGGTAGAACACGGCATCACTTTCTGTTTCTTTGTGTTACTTATTCCTGTCTGTACCTCTTCTTGTTTACATCAATCTACTCAAGTAATATCCTTTAGCATTTACATCTCGTAAACGCTGTGGAAGAACTCCGTAGCACCGATAAGGACCTCTTCGTTATTCAACTTAAAGCAACACCAGAGTACAGTTTAGCAGACTATGTGACAATACGATAGTTGCTTAACACTAGCCTGACACTCTTTAGGTGGAAATAAAACATGACTCACTAACACTAGGAAGGTAAGAAACCAAGGAATGTTACTGGTTCCTTGCCTCCAAAACCTGCGGTCTAATTTCGTTTACAGATCGTTAATTCCTTGCTAAAGCTCCACACGGTGGTCTCAAAAAGAGGCAACTGAACCTGGCCAACTGAGTAGAGATTAAATAAACAAGTACAAATTAAACAATAGTCGCGATGCGTCGAATCAAATGTTGCGAACGTCGCAATATTGTTGCAAACTAAAATACTACCACTGCACTATGATTCACTCTTAGAATTATTTACAAAGAATTATAAACATATCAAATGTGTTTTGATTAAAATAGAAAAAGAAATTAAATTTCTTATTTTCTCACATAAAGAAGCTCAATGATATATGTTTCTCTTCATTTGTTTACTCATTACACCCAATGATTTATTTTAAAATGCATATTGTCATTACAGAAATATTATTTTAACATTTTAAAACTCTGGAGTATGCCAATTGATCGCATTCGCCAACATATTTAAAAAGGGCATAAAATGTGGAGTGATTCATCAGTGATTTAAAAAAAAAACAGAATCCCAGGATGGAAGAGACGAAACTCTTTTTCGTTATTAGATTAGAAGGCTAATGATACACATAACATTTTGATCGAAACAAATCAACAACGATGAACTGTTCAAATAGAGAGAATTACAATTTGCAAATCATAAATTTGATAGATCGTTTGCTCAAATCAAATCCAAAAGCAATCACAATATATATATATATATATATATATATATATATATATATATATATATATATATATCATGCAATTTACTCCAAAGTATCAGAAATACAGGACAATACGGTACAAAAGAACAGTGGAATCAGAGATGAATAGTGGGAACCACACCAATTATACTCTGTCATGTTTTTACATCAACAGCTTGAACCTGATGAAAGTCTTCCTCTTCTCTAGAAGACGTGAGTAACGGCCGAGTAACGGCCACAGAATGCAATGTCGTTCTTTGATCAAGGAAATAGAAATGAGACATTGATGACAAATTGAACATACTAAAGTTAGTGTATTGTTCTCTATTATCATTTGATGATGACTTGACAAGCGATCAATCTAAAACTCTACAGCTTCTTGAAATGGGAAATAAAGTGCAGCATGAGCAGAGAGAGATTACTAAGCTGATGTTTAACTCGAGAGGACGTTTATATTTTTTATTATTTAAATCCATTTAGAAGTTCCGCATCCGTTTTAAAATGGAAACTGTGTCATTTAAAACTTATTTAAAGAGTGAGACAAACGTAAACGGGTACTGTATTTTTATGGAAAAGTAAGTCGATCTTGTGCAATACGACCATATTATCAATAAATGTTGCTGTTGGTTATAGAAAACTATGAACATAACGCACTAATTAATATTCACCCCTGGAGGGTAGCTAATTTTTATCCGTTTGTAAAAAAAATGGCAAACCCTTTAAACTTTTCACTTAATTTCAATCGTTGCTCACATGAACCACATTATGACTATCAGCTAACTGTTCTGTTAATCCAGTAGTGTGGGTTAGTTCAATCCAGTAATGTGTGTTAGATCAATCCAATAGTGTGGGTTAGATCAATCCAGTAGTGTGGGTTAGATCAATCCAGTAATGTATATTAGATCAATCCAGTAGTATGGGTTAGATCAATCCAGTAATGTGTATTAGATCAATCCAGTAATGTGGGTTAGATCAATCCAGTAATGTGTATTAGATCAATCCAGTAATGTGTATTAGATCAATCCAGTAATGTGTATTAGATCAATCCAGTAATGTGTATTAGATCAATCCAGTAATGTGGGTTAGATCAATCCAGTAGTGTGGGTTAGATCAATCCAGTAATGTGTATTAGATCAATCCAGTAGTGTGGGTTAGATCAATCCAGTAATGTGTATTAGATCAATCCAGTAGTGTGGGTTAGATCAATCCAGTAATGTGTATTAGATCAATCCAGTAGTGTGGGTTAGATCAATCCAGTAGTGTGGGTTAGATCAATCCAGTAATGTGTATTAGATAAATTCAGTAGTGTGGGTTAGATCAATCCAGTAATGTGTATTAGATCAATCCAGTAGTGTGGGTTAGATCAATCCAGTAATGTGTATTAGATCAATCCAGTAGTGGGTATTAGATCAATCCAGTAATGTGGTACTAGTAACCCGTCGTACTTTGGGGTGTAACAATCTGTCAAACATTGTGTTCTAGTATTGAGTTATTGAGTTATTTGCGGGTCATCATCATTGCACTCTGAACATGTCCATAGGTGCTCAGATCCCCTCCTCAGCAATTCCCTCAGTGTCCAGCGACTGACGACTCCAGTTCTAAGTTGGTTGATAAGTCTTCTTACACGGCCACCAAGCTTCTCATTTCTGGCCGTGCCCATCTTAACTCCCATTTCCATCATCCGAAGAAGCGACGTTGATCTGTGTTTGTCGAAGTCCTGTGCTCTTCCAACATCTCGAAGGGCATTGATGATGTCCGCCCGATCCATCGGTTGCCCGTCATCAATGACAGCGCAGCTAGCCAACCTGTCCGTTCTCTCATTTCCCCGTACTCCCGCATGTCCAGGGACATAGACAAAGGTGCCCTTACTTATTTTGGATTTCTGCAACGACTCTACCCATTGTATGCGTACAAAGCCCGCCTCCACTTTTTTATCATGCTCATCGAATCACTCAGTATGCATGCGTGGATGTAGTCTTGTGACTCTAACCATTTGAATGCCTTGGTCACTGCCATCACCTCCATTGTCATGCTACTCGTGGTCATGGCGTATGCACCACTGTCTTCCTTGGTTATTCTGCCTGCTGAGCGTGCTGTAAATGCCCATGCACTTCTTTCGTGTCGTCTTACAGATCCGTCTGTATAGATGACTGCAATTATCTCTTCGGTATTATCGCAGATGAGACCGTTGACCTCAGCATTAACCACGACCGGGTTCTGTTCCCTACTTTTTCTGTCGAGTGTGACATTGCATGAGAAAGTTCCCTTGAATGACGTAGGCACCGGTATCCACTCCTCACCAACGCTGATATTGGTAAGCCCACAGACCAGTTTGATGACATCTTCTGCCCGGCCCACCCATGATTTGCCTCTTTTTAGCCTGGTACCTTTCTCTGTGTTGAGCACGTGGTGCAATGGATGCTCTGTATCTGTACTAATCTTCAGGTATGCTCGTGCTCTGCAGATCTTGATTCTGTCATCCATGGTTGGAAAGTCAAGAAGATATCTCATTGCTACACAGGGAGTGTCCCTCGTACATCCCAGGATAATGCGCATGGCTTCATTTTGTATTTTCTCCAGCCTATCAATTTGAGTCGTACTGACAGTAAGAATGGCCAGGGCATACTCGATTGGTGCGAGGACTAATCGCTGGAACAGAAGAATAAGTAGCCTCTGCTCGATGTTGGCAGCTGCTATGACCTTCAAGGCGGCTAATCCTTTGCGGGATTTTGTTATCACATGGTCGAAGTGGTCCCGAAAACACAGACTGCGATCAAACTTAACTCCGAGGTATGTCATCAACTTGTCCCTGGTCACTCATCAGCTCCCATTCGTACTACCGGTGTGGTCGTATTAACGATATGATTGTTAAGGGAGAACCATGAAACTGATGCTTTATTAGGATTAACCAAGGCACCTGAAACCTCACACCAGGAAGAAATGCGATCGAATTCGTCTTGCATTGTGTTCTCGTAGTCTGTCATCATGTGTATTCTAATAATCTGTCACAATCGGTGTTCTAGTAACCTGTCATAATTTGTGTTCAAGTAAGCTGTCATCATTTGTATTCTAGTAATCTGTCATAATCTGTGTTCTAGTAATCTGTCACAATCTGTGTTCTAGTAATCTGACACAATCTGTGTTCTAGTAATCTGTCACAATCTGTTTTCTAGTAATCTGTCATAATCTGTGTTCTAGTAATCTGTCATAATCTGTGTTCTAGTGATCTGTCATAATCTGTGTTCTAGTAATCTGTCATAATCTGTGTTCTAGTAATCTGTCATAATCTGTGTTCTAGTAATCTGTCATAATTTGTGTTCTAGTAATCTGTCATAATCTGTGTTCTAGTAATCTGTCACAATCTGTGTTCTAGTAATCTGGCATAATTTGTGTTCTAGTAATCTGTCATAATCTGTGTTCTAGTAATCTGTCATAATCTGTGTTCTAGTAAACTTTCACAATATGTGTTCTAGTAATCTGTCACAATCTGTGTTATAGTAATCTGTCAAAATCTGTTTTCTAGTAATCTGTCATAATATGTGTTCTAGTAAACTTTCACAATCTGTGTTCTAGTAATCTGTCACAATATGTGTTCTAGTAATCTGTCACAAAATGTGTTCTAGTAATCTGTCACAAAATGTGTTCTAGTAATCTGTCACAATCTGTGTTCTAGTAAATTGTCACAATACGTGTTCTAGTAAAACTGTCACAATCTGTGTTCTAGTAATCTGTCACAATATGTGTTCTAGTAAACTGTCACAATCTGTGTTCTAGTAATCTGTCACAATATGTGTTCTAGTAATCTGTCACAATATGTGTTCTAGTAATCTGTCACAATCTGTGTTCTAGTAAATTGTCACAAATTGTGTTCTAGTAAACTGTCAAATCTGTGTTCTAGTAACCTGTCTCAAAACTGTGTTCTAGTAATCTGTCATCATTTGTGTTCTAGTAATCTGTCACAATCTGTGTTCTAGTAATCTGTAATAATTTGTATTCTAGTAACCTGTCACAATCTGTGTTCTAGTAATCGGTCATCATTTGTATTCTAGTAACCTGTCACAATCTGTGTTCTAGTAAACTTTTACAATCTGTGTTCTAGCAATCTGTCATCATTTGTATTCTAGTAATCTGTCACAATCTGTACTCTAGTAATCTGTAACAGCTTTTGCAACCGTGTTCAGTCACTAAATAAAAAAAAATGATTAAATTACTCATCGCAGAAAAGGAATGTTTGTAACAAACAGTTGAATCCAACATATGGGTTTAAGATTTCAAACATAAGTGATTTATTCGGCACAAAACTATTCTTTAACTATAAACAGAGGGACACCAACTAGAATGGTTTGTCCTTCTGAAGTGCATATCTTGCCATTCTATAAAATACAAAATATGCTCGTATATTTGAAGAGAAGGAGGCAGTAGAATGCGAGGAATACACTTAGTGCGATCTAGTGTAAGCACCAAGGAAACTATAACATACCAAAATGACAATGTCTGAGACACCAAAATGACAATGTCTGGGACACCAAAATGACAATGTCTGGGACACCAAAATGACAATGTCTGGGACACCAAAATGACAATGTCTGAGACACCAAAATGACAATGTCTGAGACACCAAAATGACAATGTCTGGGACACCAAAATGACAATGTCTGAGACACCAAAATGACAATGTCTGGGACACCAAAATGACAATGTCTGAGACACCAAAATGACAATGTCTGGGACACCAAAATGACAATGTCTGGGACACCAAAATAATAATGACTGGGACACCAAAATGACAATGTCTGGGACACCAAAATGACAATGTCTGGGACACCAAAATAATAATGACTGGGACACCAAAATGACAATGTCTGAGACACCAAAATGACAATGTCTGGGACACCAAAATGACAATGTCTGAGACACCAAAATGACAATGTCTGAGACACCAAAATGACAATGTCTGAGACACCAAAATGACAATGTCTGGGACACCAAAATGACAATGTCTGAGACACCAAAATGACAATGTCTGAGACACCAAAATAACAATGTCTGAGACACCAAAATGACAATGTCTGAGACACCAAAATAACAATGTCTGAGACACCAAAATAACAATGACTGGGACACCAAAATGACAATGTCTGAGACACCAAAATAATAATGACTGGGACACCAAAATGACAATGTCTGAGACACCAAAATAATAATGACTGGGACACCAAAATGACAATGTCTGAGACACCAAAATAATAATGTCTGGAAAACCAAAATGACAATGTCTGGGAAACCAAAATAATAATGACTGGGACACCAAAATGACAATGTCTGAGACACCAAAATGACAATGTATGATACACCAAAATGACAATGTCTGAGACACCAAAATGACAATGTCTGAGACACCAAAATGACAATGTCTGGAAAACCAAAATGACAATGTCTGGGAAACCAAAATAATAATGACTGGGACACCAAAATGACAATGTCTGAGACACCAAAATGACAATGTATGATACACCAAAATGACAATGTTTGGGTCACCAAAATGACAATGACTGGGACATCAAAATGACAATGACTGGGACACCAAAATGACAATGAATGGGACACCAAAATGACAATGACTGGGACACCAAAATAACAATGACTGGGGTACCAAAATGACAATTTCTGAGACATCAAAATGACAATGTTTGGGCACCAAAATGACAATGACTGGGACATCAAAATGACAATGACTGGGACATCAAAATGACAATGAATGGGACACCAAAATGACAATGACTGGGACATCAAAATGACAATGACTGGGACATCAAAATGACAATGAATGGGACACCAAAATGACAATGACTGGGACACCAAAATGACAATGATTGGCACACCAAAATGACAATGACTGGGACACCAAAACGACAATGACTGGGACACCAAAATGACAATGCCTGGGACACCAAAATGGCAGTGACTGTGACACCAAAATGACAATGTCTGAGACACCAAAATGATAATGAATGGGACACCAAAATGACAATGACTGAGACACCAAAATGACAATGAATGGGACACAAAATGACAATGACTGGGACGCAAAAATGACAATGACTGGGACACCAAAATGACAATGTCTGAGACACACAAAATGACAATGTCTGAGACACCAAAATGACAATGTCTGAGACACCAAAATGACAATGTTTGAAACACCAAAATGACAATGACTGGGACACCAAAATGACAATGACTAGGACACCAAAATGACAATGACTAGGACACCAAAATGACAATGTCACTGACACCAAAATGACAATGACTGAGAAACCAAAATGACAATGTCAGAGACACCAAAATGACAATGTCTGAGACAATAAAATGACAATGACTGGAACACCAAAATGACAATGACTGGGACACCAAAATGACAATGTCTGAGACACCAAACTGACAATGTCTGGGACACCAAAATGACAATGACTGAGACACCAAAATGACAATGTCTGAGACACCAAAATGACAATGTCAGTGACACCAAAATGACAATGACTGGGACACAAAAATGACAATGTCTGAGACACCAAAATGACAATGACTGGGACACCAAAATGACAATGACTGGGACACCAAAATGACAATGTCTAAGAGACCAAAATGACAAGGTCTGGGACACTAAAATGACAATGTCTGAGACAACAAAATGACAATGTTTGGGTCACCCAAATTACAATGTCTTAGACACCAAAATGACAATGACTGGGACACCAAAATGACAATGACTGAGACATCAAAATGACAATGTCTGAGACACAAATATGACAATTTCAAAGACACAAAAATGACAATGTCTGAGACACCAAAATGACAATGTCAAAGACACCAAAATAACAATGTCAAAGACACCAAAGTAACAAGGTCTGAGACACCAAAATGACAATGTCAAAGACACCAAAATGACAATGTCAAAGACACCAAAATGACAATGTCAAAGACACCAAAATGACAATGTCTGAGACACCAAATTGACAATGTCAAAGACACCAAAATGACAATGTCTGGGACACAACAAGTCAGAGCTATGAAGTTATAATTACATCGACTTGCAAATAGAATATAAGAGAAAGAGAAGAAAATAAAAATGGATTAAGAGTGTTGAGAGGAATATTCTGCATTACTTTTCTATCAGCCATCTGTTCGCTTAGGGTCTAGTAATCGATAGTAATTTTCGTTTCCAACGTGACTTAATTTAAAATTACCAAACTCCATTACTTTTCGCTATTAAACTATCTTTTTGTTATAAACGTTATATATATATATATATATGGCCTTTGGCGTCTTGACAGACGGTTGGCAGCAAATAATCATAAGTCAGTAGTTTGGTAAAGCATTAGTGTCTCATACTGGTTACTGCTTTACTGAACATCTTCTCTCGTGGCTGAATTTGTCAATCCTGGACAGACAGATTCATCCACAGAACGAGCAAGGTGTATTTGCGGTACCCTGCCTTGTCTCCTTTCTCTTGCGTTTCTTGTCTTCTGAATTTGATATCAGCACTGTCTCGAAAGTTGCTGTGCCATTTCTTATTTTTGCTCTCCATGTGCTACGATCCACAGCCACATTTTTTCCAGTTTCTTTCACTTGTAGAAAATTCACTCAAGGAAGCCCTGTAAACATTCTTATATCTCAGCACTGGTCTCCCCCTTTGGTCTCTTTCCGTCCTTAAGTTCACCATACAATATTTATTTAGGAATTCGATTGTTTGTCATTCTTCTTACATGGCCAAGCCACCATAGTCTACGAATCCTAAGTGTTGCCATGATCGATAGGAGTTTGGCTTGTTGTAAGACATTAGAGTTAGTTACTTTGTCCAGCCATTTCATATTCAAAATCTAGCGAAGACAACTTTCAAGAAACCTATTTATCCTTTTGTCCTGCCCTGCACATAAGTAGTCCAAGTTTCTGATCCGTAAAGAAGTGTACTAAGCACACAACTTTGGTTTATTTGAATCTTAGTCCTGAGTGTTAAATTGGTGTTGGCATATATATATATATATATATTTCGTTGTTTGTTTTAATATTGGGTTCAAGTGTCTGTTTTCACTTTGGCTTCATTTATTTATTACAGGAGTTGTTTTATGAACATACTTCAATTGTGGGTTCGAGAAATTTCTTTGATTTGGTTTCGAACATTCGATTTAAGTTTGATTATATTAATTTATTTCAGCATTTTCAGTTCGTCCTAATTATATTTCCAAAAGTTATTGTAATATTCTCAGTCACTGTTAAGTTTATTTTCAATAAATTATTTCAACCTTTTCAGTCTGTCAAATCTTAATTTCAATAAACCATCTCATCATTTTTTTATCTTAAATTTAATTTATATAATTTATTGCAACAGTCTCATTCACTGTTAAGTTTATTTACAATAAATCATTTCAATATTCTCTGTCTGTCGTTTGTTTAGTTTCAAGCGATAACTATTCTTACCCATTTTTTTGTTGACCTTCGTTCCTCATCTGTCTCAAACTCTTCTGGTCTATGGGGAATACCAATATGACTACACGCTGTGTGAGGCGCACGAAATGTCCTGTTGTATAAATATCGATATAACGTGGAGTCATTTGTAGCGACCATGCAGCTCATGACGATGGGCAAATTGAATCGTAGCATGTACAAGTTCATGAATCCCAAACAAGATACGATAGACAAAATCAATCGACAGGAGCAGAATAAGCGGGACCTGGCTGTTTGAAAATGTTTACGAAGTTTCATTATTTAAAAGAAAAGTATATTTCAAATGTAATCTTATTTTGCTTCTATATTTTATATTTTTGTTAAGATCATAATAACAAGCATGAACGTTCAACTGCACGCTCAAAACAGTTACAAATAATAAGGGTTATTGAGGGCTGTAGAACGTTCCGTGTTTGTAAAAGATGTTTGATGGAGAACAATTTCAAACATTTTGAAGAATGTCATAATCGCATACAAATTCTATCAATCTATTGACCTTTCGAACCGTAGCCGGCGCATGGGCATAGACCCAGCTACTCTTTCTGTTATCTAAATTTGTATTCCAGCAGTTTTCAATCATTCTAAAGATATTTTACCAAATCTCGCATTTCGTCTCTGTTCTGTGCAAGCCACTCTATCTCAAAGATGTTACAAAATACTAGAGACAAATTCTCGTGACATTTTTGCTCCCAAAAATTATAATAATAATAATATACTAAGGTACTGTGTTCAAAGGATAGAAACAAGATGAGACCTATACCGTGTATAAGGCAAGGATAAAATGCTAGCACTTTCAAAAGAATTTTTTAAACTATTTCACGAACTGTAATGCGGCATAGTCAGAAAGGACAAGAAACGAGAATCAGGAAGAGGTCAGACTGGTGAAAAACAATAGAAACATGGACGAATATTTGTGGTTTTGACTTTGAGCATTCTGAGACATTGATCATTGAGTGTCCAAGATGGGAAATTCTTTGGTTTTGCCATCCAGAACACCACAAAATATGTTTTTTTAATAACCGATTGGTCAATTACATCTCTTGTTTCAGTAAAAATAATAGGAACACAATCACTGGATTCATCAGATTGAGATAAACTCCAGCAGTGCAAGACTCAAGGCACGACAATTGCGAGAGATGAGAAACGAATCAAATAAATCTAATCATCGCATCGGAATCCGGATATTGTTGTTTACTTCATAATGTAAAAAAAAATTATAGAGAAATATCAGGAAATACTTGGAAATGATGTTTGGAATAGTTAAAGAAGAGGCTGAGATGACATGAAAATGAAATACTGCAAGACTTTATTAAAGAGAATTGAGGACATGTATTTTACGTGGATGTCAGAGTTGTTGATTCCGAATCTTCTTCTTCAGCGTTCAAGTCTTGTGGTCATTCGAACTTGGCTCTTTGTCCCCTTTCATGATGGAGGGTTAAGAACAACATTATGGAACACAATGTGCTCGTCGCATGGTCGGTACTTGTATGTGCTTGAAGTACCTGATTTTTTTTAGTTTAACATTGGAGTTTTCCTTCTTGCTGGCTGGATACCAGCAAGATTGTTTGGTTTACCCTACCATGGGTTTCTCTTCTGGGTGTTCTCTCATAATCTTTCCTTTCTCTCGATAGTAACTGCTAGACAGCAGTGATTTGTTTTCCTATGTGTCTTTCCTCTTGATGGAGCTTTGAATGTTGCTGAAACCCACATGGCTTACCTCATCGTTGTCTATATCGGGCGTTTTTTAACTGATGCAAAAGTCACACCTCTTGTACCCACCCAGTCCTTGTAGGAGAGGACTAATGATGATGATGATGGCGTCGAAGACGATTGTTTTTTTCTGGTGGTAATCGTGCAAGAAAAATATTTGACAGAGCTTTAAAGTTTGAATCATAAAAGATGCTCTGAGAGAACTACTTACATTTTTTAAATAAAATAGCCTATGACTTACTACATTTTATATGAACTCCAAGAAACCTTATGGCAATAATAGGTACGATATGTATATCACATTACTAAGAGAATTCTGTCAAATTTCGTCTATTCAACAAAATTTACTATATATGTAAATAACATTTTAACTTTTGATTAAGCCTAGTTTTGCCTAGATATCAAAGCTGTCTTAAATATTAAAATAGAATTGCGTCATTCTCTCAAATAAGTTTAGTTTTTACTTTACATCAAAGCTCTGTCCAATAAAAACTGTCAGTCTAAGTTTCATTACTTTGATCATTTTTTCATTGCATTTTTCTTGCTGATTTTATATTCCATATTATTATTGTAGTAATTCTATACGGCGCTACGTAAGGATGATTCTACGCCTACAACTTCTGTTAACCATATTGGGTTGATTATTTAACTTCCCCCGTGAGTCTATCTGTCTATAAAAAGACATGCAGAAGAAACAGCAAAGACGACGATCTGTAAACCAATGAGATGTTCCACGCTAGTAGCGTTTTAATTATATAACGAACGTTCTAGCAATACAAACTAAATTATATATATATATAAATATATATATATATATATATATATATATATATATATTTATACTTGTAATAGTGGAATTTGTATCTCACTAACACACACATATAAGAGTTAGTAGTTAAACAACAGCCTTGCACAATGATAACAGTGGCTTTATTCACAATCACGTTTGTTTACTTTCTCCATTCGCGTCGATGCGATGATTTCCTTCCCTTTTCCAGTCTCGCCGATACGATGATTTGTTTACTTTCTCCAGTCTCGCTTTATTCGGGTGCCTAGCCTTTGATACAGACAATCTGTGTTTTCCTTGTCTTTTTTAATGCGTTTTCTGCATTTCCTGTCCCCTGTAAGATGACATTATTTTTGACAAAGAAGTGAATGTTGTTTAAAGATGTTTAAAACACGTCGTTACTTAGATTCAATGACAGATTTCGTATTAAATACCTGTAGCATACTCCAAAACAATATTACAAAAAGAGTAAAGATACTCACGAGGTATTTCTCTAACGCTTAACGAGAAATTTTCAGACAATTTTCGTCCGAGTCTTCGACGGTCTGGCGTAAGTGTTAAATCGTCAGACCCATCTAAATTCATGTCTCCAGGCGGGTCAGTCTTTCTTGCAAAGAGATTTCTAGAGTTATGTTGCAACCTCGACAATTCAAAAATAATCATTAAATAAAATAAAATTACAAAATTCGCTAAAATATAATTAATATGATACTATCATTTAAAAGTTCATTGTATACGGAAAACAAGGATATCTAATAACTTAAAAATATTTTGCAAACAAAGAACGTATTTTAATGAACTATCCGATAAGCAAATACAAATTATAAAATAAACATAAAATGCCAGGAATTCCTGGAATAAACTGGTATAATTAGCTAAATATAGATTTAAACAATTTGTTGTCAACGTTGCTGGTTTTTAATTTTCATTTTATTTTTCTGTTTTCTTATTATGTCGCTGGAAATGTGATTATATATTCGTGTACGAGCTGTAATATAAATTTGCTGAAGGTATTTTATCAAATTATCGACACTGATTGCAAGCATTGATTGAAATAATTGTCAATATTAAAGGGGACACATATATAAAGTGAATAGTGACACTGTGACCTTCCAGGCATGTCGTATGAGGCGACTAAGGAGATTGATCGATGGCTTGACAAGCTGTCATTGTAAAAAGCATTGTTATGGAAACAGAACCATAGATTTTAGAAGCAGTGATCTCTGCAATATGTGCCATTTTGGCACGCAAGGTTTCTATTTTTGAGATTGTGGTTCTGCCCTATGTGCCGTCTTCGGCTCGAAATTACAATAGATAGATAGATATATAAAGTACATATCCCTGTTTGACTCTTGTCTTAACTTCCAAGCTTTCTGTGAACCATGTTGCACTATTACAGTACATATGTTGTGTGTCGAACGTGTTTCAGTGAATGAATGCTAAATGTAAATTGTGGTTGCATTCTGCTGCTGTTTCTTTTTGCACGTTGTTTTAATGTTAATATTGTATAGGTGCACCCCGTGTTCCTTTTGAACAACCAATAGTTTGTCTCCAATTTCTAGAATGAGTCTTAATATTGTTATTCCACGATTGATCGAACAATTCCCTCTCTTTCCTTTTTCGTGTGGTTCACAGCACAACTTATTTTCTTTGTCTTTTTTAAAATGTGTTTCTTATTTTCCTGTTGCTGTATCGTTGTTTCGTTGTGAAGTTTTATTTATGTAAGATCATCACTTCTGGTACACTTAGGACTGCTGTACTGTTTGAGGAGTCTCGGTAGGTGAATGTTAGTGCGCCCACTTCCTGATCAGAAGGGTCCGAGTTCACTTTCTAGAAGTAGCGATCGGACCGACAAGTCCCTAGGAATCCTTAGCCTCTTTGAAAGGGTACCATATATTTTTCTATGAAATAAAGGCGATCTGCTGTGAAATCGACCACGTTGTTCAAAAATGTACCATTGGTGATGGAAAAAATATGATCTCAAACATCGAATTCCCCATTCGCCTTTCAATGTATTTACCATTTATACGGTTTCACTCTCCCGGTTTGTCATCGGTTGAATATCACTTACTATGTACTTTATCTTTCATTTTGATTCAATTTCTGGTTTCGTTCAACAATTCATAAATTTTTTTGTTTTCTGTTACGTTGTTGTTGCATGGAAAAAAAAAAAAAAAGTGTATTGTTTTAATTTCTCCTTCTAGTACACTTTCTCCCCTTTCTTCTAATCCTATTTCCTCTTCTTCATTGTTATTTCTTCATGTTTTAGCATATCTGATTAGAAGCGAGAGATTCATTTCTGACATTTGCACTTCTGGCAGCCTCAACCATTGATGCTGTTGTACTCTACCTTGATATTCTTTACCGCCGGTGATATTCTTATTTGTCGTTTATACGGCATCTATTATTACCGATATAGGAATGGCAAAAAGTAATTTTAATGTCATGAAGGACATACTAACATCAAAACAAATAACACCAGAGCTAAAACTAAGAATAGCAAAATGTTACATCTTCTCAATATTCCTATATGGTGCTGAAACATGGACATTAGACAAAAAAACAGAACAGAGAATGGAAGCCTTTGAAATGTGGATATATAGAAGAATAGGTAGAATTGGATGGAAGGAAAAGAAAACAAATGACAAAGTCTTAAAACAACTAAAAATGAAAAGAGATCTTCTGAACACAATTAGAACAAGACAAATGCGATTCTTAGGCCATGTTAAAAGACACAACAGCCTACTGAAAGTGATCCTGTAGGGGAAAATACAAGGTAAAAGAGGCAGAGGCAGACCAAGATTAACATGGACGAGTAACATCAAAAGATGGACAAATCAACCGATGACAACCTGCACCATCAAAGCAAGAGATAGAGCAAAATGGCGCTCCATGGTAGCCAACCTTCGTTGCGGAGACGGCACTCAATGATGATGATGATGATTACCGATGTTTGCTATTTTGTTTAAAGCTCTTCGTTGTGCAATCGTGTGTTTAATTTTAATTACAACTATTATTTTCTCTATGACAATCTACTATCGTTTTGTTAGAGATTTAGGGCTCAAAGATTCCGGATTTATCTAACTAAGGGGTAAACTTGTTGGCTGTGACCACAAACGATGTCTAAATGCTCAAGTTTTCTTCTAAAATCTATCATCATCAACTATTCTATGTAAACAAATACATTTCCTTCAAAGTTCTTGCTGAAATGCACACTTTTAGAATATTGTTATCACTGAAAAAACTAAACTCACTAATACTATAATTTCGCACAAAGAAAGGAAAGTCATCCACCATTTTGGAACGCACCGGAAGTCAGTACATATAATTATTTAAAAAATAAGAACGGGTTTAAATATGGCCCACAAGTAATTAATCGATGCCAACAATCTGTAAATACATTCTGGTACGCACCCAAGTCAACCTTTCTCAAACAAGCTTGTGTTTTCAATAGTTTTTTTTTATTATTTTGCTTTAATGTCTATGTGCTTGTATAAGATGAAAACTATTGACTATAAGATCAGAAAATGAGTGTAGAAGATAGAAGCCCAGTAGAAGGTTGTAGTTATGATGATGAAAGTAGTTAGAAGCCCAGTAGAAGGTTGTAGTAATGACGATGAAAGTAGCTAGAAGCCCAGTAGAAGGTTGTAGTAATGACGATGAAAGTAGCTAGAAGCCCAGTAGAAGGTTGTAGTAATGACGATGAAAGTAGCTAGAAGCCCAGTAGAAGGTTGTAGTTATGACGATGAAAGTAGCTATAAGCCAAGTAGAAGGTTGTAGTAATGACGATGAACGTAGCTAGAAGTCCAGTAGAAGTTTGTAGTAATGACGATGAAAGTAGCTAGAAGCCCAGTTGAAGTTTGTAGTAATGACGATGAAAGTAGCTAGAAGCCCAGTAGAAGGTTGTAGTAATGACGATGAAAGTAGCTAGAAGCCCAGTAGAAGGTTGTAGTAATGACGATGAAAGTAGCTAGAAGCCCAGTAGAAGGTTGTAGTTATGACGATGAAAGTAGCTATAAGCCAAGTAGAAGGTTGTAGTAATGACGATGAAAGAAGCTAGAAGTCCAGTAGAAGTTTGTAATAATGACGATGAAAGTAGCTAGAAGCCAAGTTGAAGTTTGTAGTAATGACGATGAAAGTAGCTAGAAGCCCAGTAGAAGTTTATAGTATTGACTTTGAAAGTAGCTAGAAGCCAAGTAGAAGTTTGTAGTAATGACGATGAAAGTAGCTAGAAACCCATCATACGTTTGTAGTAATGACGGTGAAAGTAATTAGAAGCCAAGTAGAAGGTTGTAGTAATGACGATGAAAGTAGTTAGAAGCCCATCATACGTTTGTAGTAATGACGGTAAAAGTAACTATATGAAAGTGAAGATGGAACTTTCTCTGATGCATGTACGGTTTTTCTCGACAAGAGTGAAAATGAATTAAACCTCTAGCCAGCAGTGTTCAGAGAAGAAGAAGAAGAAAAATAGAAGAACTATAGAAAGATGAAGAACACTATAAAATAAAGTTGTGTGTGTGTGTGTTTGTTTGTCATTGTACAGGGTGTTTTTAAAGTCGCAGTGCAGTGAATTTCTACTCTCGGAAGAAAAACGTCACCAGAAATGCGGTTAACTAATGCGTCACACAAATTGTAAAATAAATGGTATTATTCAAATATACTTGACTGCTATCGGCGAGCTTATAATGGGTAATGTTGGTATTAACACAATAAAGTTGTGCCTAAAGCATATGTTGAAAATGTCCACCACGGGCCTCAAGACATGTCGTGATTCGTCTTTCCATATTTGCGAAAACCTTCAGAATAATGTCTGGTGATATTTGTTTAATCTTGTCTACTATTTCAGTCTTTAGGTCATTAATTGTCCGCGGATTATTTTCATAAACTTTCCCCTTCAATGCCCCCCACAGATAATAATCTGGGGGTGTTAGATCTGGTGAACGAGCAGGCCAGATTCCACGTGAAATAATGCGATTTGCAAATATGCTTTCTAAATAATTGAGTGTTGTGGCTGTGTGTGCTGTTGCCCGATCCTGCTGAAACCAGGATTCCATAATTTCCCGTTCTGTAAGGTGTGCTATGAACGGTTCCAGAATTAAAGTACGGTAACGTTCTGCATTTATTGTTTCATTAAAAAATATAGGTCCTATTATCCGCATACGACTTATAGCGCACCACACTCCGACTTTTTGATCGTAAAGCGGCACTTGATGAAATTCATGGGGGTTTTCACTGCTCCACAGCCGATTGTTCTGACTGTTCACATAACCGGATAAATGAAACCAGGCCTCATCAGTGAAAAAAGTGACGTCAAGGATGGCAGCGCCATGTTCATAAATAAAATTCTGAAACCACATGCAGTAGTTTAAACTGGATTCATAATCTCTTTCTTGGAGTTGAGACACTTCAGTTAATTTGTATGGACGATAGTGTAGTTCACTTCTTAAAACCCTGTGAACAGAACTCTTAGATATTTGCACCTGTTGAGACAAGTGGTTTAAAGATGCATTTGGACTCATTGTAATTCTGTCTTGGAGTTCCATAATTTGGTCTTGTGAAATTGAAGGTCTTCCAGATCGGTGGGTGTTTCTTTAATAACTGTGCATTATTTGAAAATCTAGTTGTTCCAATTTATTTATGTAAATCACGCATCATTTACTGCTGTAGCTTGTTCCTTTTTCGGTAAAGTTAAACATATAACATCACTATTCACAAAAGGTATTCGAAATATCCACCACGTTTTAGTTGGCAAATATTGATACGTTTTTTCATATTGTCAAAAACCTTACGCAGTATGGGCTGTGTAACATTATTAATGTTGTTGGCGATTGAAACCTGCAGCTCATCGAGTGTGTGGGGATTGTTTTCGTACACTTTTCCTTTCAGTTCACCCCAGAGATAGTAGTCCATGGGAGTAAGATCAGGAGACCGTGCAGGCCAATTTCCGCGAGAGATTATACGATTAGCAAAAACTTCATATAAAAATTCCAGTGATTTTACAGCAGTGTGAGCAGTTGCGCCATCTTGTTGAAACCAAGCTTTTTCAATTTCTGGCTCAGAAAGTTGGGTTACGAATCGCTCCAGTATGTTAATCCTGTATCTTTCTGAATTTATTGTGTCATAGAAGAAAATTGGGCCGATTATCCGCTGACGACTCATTGCACACCACACTTCTACTTTCTGATCGTGGAGAGGCACTGGGTGCAATGCATGTGGATTTTCATCACTCCAAAGACGATCATTCTGCCTATTCACGTACCCAGACAAATGGAACCATGCTTCATCTGTGAAGAAAGTGAAATCAAGGATTTCCTCACCTTCTTGGGCTAGAAAATTCTCAAACCACATACAATAATTAATTCTGGATTGGTGATCTCATTCTTTTAATTGAGGAACGACTGAAAATTTGTACGGATGTAACTTTAATTTTTTTTTTCAGAACTCTAGGAACAGTACTGCTTGATTTGTGTACTTGTTGAGCCAGCTTTCTTATTGATTTGCCAGGACTCATTAGAATGCTGTCCTGGATGTTGAGAGATGTTACTTCAAGAACAGATGGTCTACCAGGACGTCTAACATCATGTACACTACCGGTGTTTTGAAATTTGATTATTAAATTACTCACAGTATTTCGATGAGGCACTGGTGTTACAGGAAATCTATTCACAAATTGTTCAACAACCCCATTCGAATACTTGTCGCCGTTACGGAACACATGTTCCACTATAAATACTCTTTCTTCAATCGTTAACACCATTGTAAGCCAGATCTATCATGTAGCAGTGATGTTTAAATGAACACGTAAATGGTGCTTGAACTATTACGTCATACATAGATAAAATTTAGGTGCGTAATTATTTCAACAACAAAAAATGCACAGTCATTAAAGAGACACCCTATATAAACTACTATTTTAAGTTGAAAACGGGAGCGAGAAAGAGTGATAGATGCAGTGTATGTATAGCTAAATATGGGAATCACTGCGTGTAAAATTACAAAGAAGTTTGTGACAGTTGACATTATAGAAACAAATGAATTTTTTTTCTAAATGAAAGCAAGAATTTTTTTCTTTAAGCTTCCGCATATTCAAAGCAATAATCCAATGTAGAGCTCATAACATATTAACAGAACATTAGCTTTAATTTTCCAAAATAACGATTCATTTTCGACACGCTGGTACCGATCTTGACTCAAAAATGGGTAACTGTGACCCACAATTTGCAAAAGTAATAACGGAGTGGATGAGCATATTCAATTCCATAAGCTCTAGAAGAAAAAGTAGACATTGATGAAGTATATTTTTAAAAGGAATGATTATTGCACGTAATGAAGTTTGTTAATTACTATTTCTTTTATTATGACAAAGTGTGATTTATACAGACTCGTATCTACTAACTTCTGGATAGAGATCATTTCTGGTAAGAAGATTTAACCAGTTTATTTTCTATCTTTCAATGCGTCCTGTGTAATATATAGCTCCAGATAGTAGTGGTTATATTGTCATCATTTCTCATTATGTCTCGTCTGTTAATATTAATGGACATTTCTTATCCTGTGAGCACCTTTGCTGTCTTTCTACATGGCGTAAACTGTAAGTAGTGTGGAATGGTGCCTTTGGAGCATGAAGCGGGACACAATTTATAGACACGGCTATCTTATGGGACAAGGGGGATTGGGAGTGGTGAACACCTCTATTATTGGACACCTCGACACACCCAAATATCAGTGGAACATTACGGTCTCCACAAAAATTAGAAAACATTATGAGGGAAACATGTGGACACAGTAAGGGAAGATAATCGTGAAAATAAAGGCGTGTTGGTAAGATAAGATAATCGTGGAAATAAAGGCGTGTTGGTAAGATAAGATAATCGTGGAAATAAAGGCGTGTTGGTAAGATAAGATAATCGTGGAAATAAAGGCGTGTTGGTAAGATAAGATAATCGTGGAAATAAAGGCGTGTTTGTAAGATAAGATAATCGTGGAAATAAAGGCGTGTTTGTAAGATAAGATAATCGTGGAAATAAAGGCGTGTTTGTAAGATAAGATAATCGTGGAAATAAAGGCGTGTTGGTAAGATAAGATAATCGTGGAAATAAAGGCGTGTTGGTAAGATAAGATAATCGTGGAAATAAAGGCGTGTTTGTAAGATAAGATAATCATGGAAATAAAGGCGTGTTGGTAAGATAAGATAATCGTGGAAATAAAGGCGTGTTGGTAAGATAAGATAATCGTGGAAATAAAGGCGTGTTTGTAAGATAAGATAATCGTGGAAATAAAAGCGTGTTTGTAAGATAAGATAATCGTGGAAATAAAGGCGTGTTTGTAAGATAAGATAATCGTGGAAATAAAAGCGTGTTGGTAAGATAAGATAATCGTGGAAATAAAGGCGTGTTTGTAAGATAAGATAATCGTGGAAATAAAGGCGTGTTTGTAAGATAAGATAATCGTGGAAATAAAGGCGTGTTGGTAAGATAAGATAATCGTGGAAATAAAGGCGTGTTGGTAAGATAAGATAATCGTGGAAATAAAAGCGTGTTTGTAAGATAAGATAATCGTGGAAATAAAGGCGTGTTTGTAAGATAAGATAATCGTGGAAATAAAGGCGTGTTTGTAAGATAAGATAATCGTGGAAATAAAGGCGTGTTTGTAGGATAAGATAATCGTGGAAATAAAGGCGTGTTTGTAAGATAAGATAATCGTGGAAATAAAGGCGTGTTGGTAAGATAAGATAATCGTGGAAATAAAGGCGTGTTTGTAAGATAAGATAATCGGGGAAATAAAGGCGTGTTTGTAAGATAAGATAATCGTGGAAATAAAAGCGTGTTGGTAAGATAAGATAATCGTGGAAATAAAGGCGTGTTTGTAAGATAAGATAATCGTGGAAATAAAAGCGTGTTTGTAAGATAAGATAATCATGGAAATAAAGGCGTGTTTGTAAGATAAGATAATCGTGGAAATAAAGGCGTGTTTGTAAGATAAGATAATCGTGGAAATAAAGGCGTGTTGGTAAGATAAGATAATCGTGGAAATAAAGGCGTGTTGGTAAGATAAGATAATCGTGGAAATAAATGCGTGTTTGTAAGATAAGATAATCATGGAAATAAAGGCGTGTTGGTAAGATAAGATAATCGTGGAAATAAAGGCGTGTTTGTAAGATAAGATAATCGTGGAAATAAAAGCGTGTTGGTAAGATAAGATAATCGTGGAAATAAAGGCGAGTTTGTAAGATAAGATAATCGTGGAAATAAAAGCGTGTTGGTAAGATAAGATAATCGTGGAAATAAAGGCGTGTTTGTAAGATAAGATAATCGTGGAAATAAAAGCGTGTTGGTAAGATAAGATAATCGTGGAAATAAAGGCGTGTTTGTAAGATAAGATAATCGTGGAAATAAAAGCGTGTTGGTAAGATAAGATAATCATGGAAATAAAGGCGTGTTTGTAAGATAAGATAATCGTGGAAATAAAAGCGTGTTGGTAAGATAAGATAATCGTGGAAATAAAGGCGTGTTTGTAAGATAAGATAATCTTGGAATTAAAAAGGTGGATGGTAAGGGGAAGGTAAATAGTTGTAAGAGGGAGATTAAATATATAAAAGAATTAAAATGACCTAATTATAACTGACCGATTAATTCTATTTTGTTTGATTCTATTGTCATTGATTGCTTTTATCGAGCGGACATGTGTAGTGGGAGGGTGGTAAAGAGTGACAGATGCATAAATACAAGAATTGTAGTGGCTCTTTAAATTTGACCGACTTATTAAACATTTTTAATGAGGATTAATGAATTTTTTAGGGGGAGGAATGGTGTCAGAGTAGTGGCCCAGTTGTAAAAGGTGATAAACGTCGACTCATAGCTAACCAATTGATTCTTCAGATTCTGTTTTCTAACCTTTACAATTGAATCTTAGTGATTTGAGTGGCAGATAGTGAGGTGTGGCAAAAAATATAATAATACTGAATCAAAGCAGGTTGATAAATGTAAGAGCCAAAGTTGGCCGATTTATTGAATATTAATTAATTTTAACAAAAGTTTTTGATTTTGGCTGCATTTGCAATGGATTTAGGGTAATATTATTGCAATCTTAGTATTTAAGCAGGCGGAAAAGATAAAAAGGGATCAAAAGTTGGTTGATGGAAACAAGATAATGGCGCGAATAATAGTAGTTTAATCGGCGTCAGCAGAAGGAAAATATTATTTATTTATTTAGAGTATGTTAAGAAAATATGAAAAGCCGTTAGAGAAGCTCAATAAAGAAAATATGGAAAGTGGTCAGACATTTTATACAGGGAAAATATGAAAAGTGGTCAGACATTTTATACAGGGAAAATATGAAAAGTGGTCAGACATTTTATACAGGGAAAATATGAAAAGTGGTCAGACATTTTATACAGGGAAAATATGAAAAGTGGTCAGACATTTTATACAGGGAAAATATGAAAAGTGGTCAGACATTTTATACAGGGAAAATATGAAAAGTGGTCAGAGATAAATACATAGGATATATACATGAAACATTAAAAGTTTTCAGAGATTCTGACATAGAAAAAATAATGCAAGTGATCACATATATTAATATTTACATGAAGAAAAAGTGAAAAGTGTCAGAAATGATTAAGTAAGTTATATAGACAAAATATAAATGGTGGTCAGGATTTTAGCGGTGAAAGGATTTGTCATGTTAGATTTGCTCACCGCAAACGTTTTATTTATGAACAAATTATGAATAAATCGATAGAGTGCTACAAACACATGTAGGTAAAGTATGAATTTTTCGTTGTTTATTTGGAAAATGTAGAGGCAATATAAAAAGGGGTCCGAAATAGCTGTTCTCATCTAAAAGTTATATATGTATATCGTCGATGGTAATTAATGTCGGGGTACTGAATAAAATCATAAATGGCTGAGGCCGCCAAAACAGTAAATCGCAGAAATTACTATAACGCTCATCACTGATTTGGTGAAAGCGAAAGAAAAAAAAACGCAGAAGACAAATAAAAAGGTGACGTCGAGTTGAAAGGAGAAATAGACATGACATATTTTCACATTTATTCTAAATGCAACAGGAACGTAACAGAATGTGAAGAATTTTATGAAACGTTAAAGGAAACTAGAAATCGAAAGATATTGAGAGTTAAAATACTAGTTATCTGAGCGCAAAGAAAGACAGACAGGAAAAGAGAAATCACGTAATTGATAATTACCTTGATAGTAATTACCTTGACGATATGAGAAAGACGAAGATGTTTATGATCATTTATTTTTTTCATTTATCGACGGCGCATTTTTGGGGAATGTGCTCAGTGTCACACGGGACCGCAATTTGCTACAAAACATGTCATTTATCGTCGTTTTGTTTCTCTGTATTTAAGAGGTAACACGTTATTGGCTATTTTATGGACAAAAAGTTCAGTAGTCCTATCTCATCTTCTATGTCATATTGCAGTGTGAATAAGTTGAAACATTTACGATTCAGTTTTAGGGCCATGGAAATTTTCTTTTAACGACTGCCACGAAAAAAATAATCGTCGTCGTCATTATGATTGTCATCAACAATAACAACAACATTTCAATTCTCGTTAAACAAAAGTCTACAATTCTCTTTACTATTGTCTTGCAATATTTAATTTTCATGTCTTCTCTGCAGGAGTTTGAATTTACAAATAATTCAAACTTCTTTTTCGCCTTAATTTCATTGTTTTCTGAAGAACTAGTCAAACGGTTACCGAAAAGTACATTTTGTGGCGTCTTGCCCCCGCATAAACAGGAATTCTCCACTTTGCACAAAATCACAAATATCCATCCCTGTCTTTACTAGTCTTTACTAGTCTCCACCAAGCTATCATCTTGTTGCTTCTTTCTTATCATCCTTTCTGACCGCATTGCATTTTAAAGATCCTGTGTTATTTTTAGATTAATTCTGCATGCATTATATCTCCATTTTTTTTTATATACACTGTGCAGATTTGCTTTTCTTAAGATCAAAGTAGTATTTTAGGTCTATGTCATAAAACTGTCTTGCTTTTATCAACGATGAGTCTACACTATTCCATTGATTTACACACATATTTCTTTGGACGGGTGTGATGTGGATGATGTGTAATACCGCTTTATACTATGGTCCTTTATAAATATGTTCTTTGAATACTGTTTGAATCAACTTGCTTCTATCTTGACTTGATAGTTTATTATGATTACTTCGCGTTGTGTTTGATCTCTCTGTTCATACTGTTAATATTATTCGGCTGTCTCTTGTTCACATCGACACATTACTTAAGTTAATTCGCACCCTTTCAACTTATATAATTGACAAGACTAGAAGTGTACCATCACACCAACACATGTTTATTACAAAATAATTACAGTTAGTTGAGTCCACATTAGACACATATTTTCTCAATATTCAGAGCATATTTTCATTCTGGGATGCAGTCAGGGCATATCACTTGGCGGTGTGGATAACCACTAAATCACACAATTCTAGAATTCATATTGTATCTCACAAGTTACGTCTTGGCTGTCTCTACTCAAGTCCTGTGTGAACACTTCGATCTATAAAGCTATTCACTTGTTCTTGTAAGGATCTTACTCGACTATCTTCATCTAGCTAACTAATTATCCGCCTTTCTCTCACCGTGGTTTTGAGTGAGTGACTTTCTCCGCTTATCTGTCTCTTAGTGTCTTGCTTCTATTGAGCATCGATCTCTAAGCGTTCCGCCTCTAAGTATCTCTCTTAGCTTCGTGCCCTTTCGACGTCTATCTCTGCTCCTATCCTTCTCTCTCGACTCATCTGTCTGACCTTGGGTAGGATTTACTTTTTATTTAACCATCACTTCCGGCTACTGTCATTGTCTAACCACTATCTCATATAATAATGTCCGTTTCCTACGCAGTCTGGCCACTCCTAACTTTTAACTTTCATTTTAAAATACTTTTCACGCCTGCGCGCGACCCTGCCCTTTTTGTTGGATCCCTGCGCGTCATATCTTGTTCTCCACGTTTATACAGTAGATGGGGAGATCTGACTAACATTTGACATTGCGCAAATTATGATTTCTAGCACATGTAAAGTTTATATTTGATATATTTTAGTAGATTATATCTCATGACAACAAATGCTTCCAAGTATAAAATATTTGAAAGATTTTGGTATGAAACGTGTAATTATTTTTAAACTACAGATGATAAAATAAAGGTAACGTACGAGACTTGAATCGTTGTCTTAGCGCGCGAGTTTTCACATATGAACTTGGCCGCCTATCCAAAAGTGTTCGGAGATTTCTGGGTTGTGTCGCTTCAAGCATCGAAACTCCCGATGAGATGCGGCATTCCTCACCTTCCCTGAGTGCTTACCTGGTACACATACTGCCAGAAACTGGGTAGACCGCGGAGGGGGGGGGGGAAGCATTTTTTTTTTCCAACCACGAGTACAACTCACACTGCTTCCGGCGGGAATCGAACATGGGTTGTTCGAACGTCAGTAGCCCAGTCGAGTGGTTTTCCCAACTACGCTACCGAAGCCCCCAACTACCGGTAGTATATGAATTGAATGTGTAACTTCTAACCAACTAGGATAAAACAAAGAAAAAACATATAGGTTGTGTTCCTTAAATGAACATTAAACAAGATAATTAAAATATATATGATAAACAGCTGTGTTTGAATATCATCTTGGTTGCATCCCTTGAACAGTTCACAGTCTCACATTGTGTTTTTTTTATTTTGGTTAAAATATAATAACAGTTTGTCTCAGGTATTTTTTAATATCATAATCTTCTTGAAGACTATTCTAAATGTATCTCCAACATACAGATTCGTATAATACCACTGAAAGTCCGGCAGTTTACAATAATCCGGCTTGTTCTGTGTCACTGTGCTGATTAACCGTCATACATATTATTACAATTAAAAACGTAAAATAAAAAAAAAAAACACAAGAATCATTAAATTTGTGATGTATGTTTTTTTATTAATGATATTTTGTAAATATTTTCAAACAGCCACTCCCCACTTGTATTGGTCCTGTCGATTGATTTTCTTTATCGTATCTTGTTTGAGATTCACGAACATGTAAATTCTTCGATTCAATTTGCTCATCGTCATGAACTGTATTGTTACTATAAATTACTCCATGGTACACCATTTATACAACAGGACATTTCGTGTGCGTCACACAACATGGGGATTGATATTCCCCATGAAATTGAAGAGTTTGAGGAAGGTCCTGCAGGAAGTTAAACGGGAAAAAAAGGTTAGACTTGTTGGCTTTTATATTTGGTGCTATCTTGTAGTTAGATTCCTGTGTAAATCCCTATATATATTTGTGTTTTGTTTGTTGTTCCAGCTGAAGGCCTTTTTGACCGAAACGTCCACTTCTGTTTTGTTACTCACCTACGTAAAGCTATAATCATACTACTTTGTTCTTTCTTTTTTAAAATGTTTAATTCATACTTTATTGTTGTTAATTAGCATCTGATGAGGACAAAAGATACAACAAAAGCTTTACAGCTTCTCGAAATGAAAACTAAGATGAAGTGCGAGCAGAGGGAGATAATTAGGAAGATGTAACACGAGAGGGCGTTTATATTTTGTAATCCCCTTACAAGCTCCGGCCTCAGTTCTAAATAAGAAAACATGCCATTTCAAATTAAATTAAAGGGTCACTCAGCTGTAAATGGGTACTGGATTTTTCTTGGAAAGTAGGAGCGGCCTTATATAATACTGATCACACCACCTATAAATTGTGCCGTTGGTTATAGATTATTATGGGCACAACACCCTATTATTTATCTAGGAGACTAAGCTATTTTTATCCGTGTGTAAAATGTTTTTATTTTCAACTTCTCACGTCATTTATTTTACTTGTATGTTGTCACAGCTGTAATTTGTGTTCTAAAATATGTTATTAATATTATTATATATAGCAGCATGTCGTAATTTTGGTTCTTGCAATCTTTAATAGTTTTTGCTACCATTACCTAACGTGGTAAATGGTAGCAATTTAGTAATAATAGAAGAAAAACAATTAGGAAATTAGTCACTGCACTTACAGAATGCCAGTAGAAAACAGCTGGAGTGAACCTAGGAATTTAAGAATTGGACCATAAATTATATTTTCAGCATAACCCATTCTTGAACTACATGAAGGAGTGCAACTTTTAAAATGGTTTGTCCATCTAATATGATTGATTGTGATCAATATGATACAAACCTATTCGTCTATAGGAAGAGGAAAAGAAAGTAGAGCACCGAGGAAAACACTAACTGTAATGAAATGCCAACATCATGGAATCTATACAACAGACCGAAATATTTGAGGTCACAGAAGAGTTAAATCTAAGATTGTATGCCTCCCTTCATGCGCGACCGGAATATCAGAGAGAGAAGGAAAACAAAATTATGTTAAAAGTGTTGTATGTAACGTGCCATATCCGTTAGTTTGGGCTCTAGTACGCGGCCCTATTTTCCTTATTATCAAAATGTCTTAAAATGTAATGCCCCAAATTGTCATATTTTTTCTGTAGTTGATGTATGTATTTTTCTATTTTTTTTTTAAGTGTAACTATTATTTTTAATAACGTTCAGGTCACCGAACTTGACAGCAGCCTCTGCAGGCTAAGAACCAGTACTGTTCTTGTTTATTAATATCTTGTCCATGTCATTGATGTTGGTATTATTTACGACTGAAGATTGTCAGGTCAGGCTGGCATTAAACAACTATCGTGATGTCATGAAGTTTGCTAACTTGTACCCTAGTGTTCCAAGCAGCGAATAATCAAATGGTCACTAACCTTGATGTCCATTGATAGTTGACACAGAAATACATGTATCTTAAAGCTGTAGATGGATTTACTTATCCAATATCTATAGACACATAAGATAACTTTTATGTGGTTTCTCATGTTACAACCCTAATTTCATGTCTTCTAATTTATTATCACTATTTATTTATGTCATGCCTGTGTCTTTTACCTGTCGTGGGTCTCCAATACCCTCTGCGTTCTTGCTAACTGGTAGTGAATTCATACCTGTTGCTTTCAGCTCAATTTTAGAATGTTCTTCACCCATCCTTAGGTATTTTCACAAAGTTAACGTGATAGACATTGCTATTTTACTTAATGAAGATCACACAAAATGGTATATCTCTTCATCTATCAAAAGTTTTGTTCTTCCAAATTGGTGCCACTATAACTTTATTTTCCTTTCTCATCTTCTTTCTGAAACTCTTTCGTCCGTATATTTTCTATGAGCGATAGAATATATTCAAAATATACGTATATTTATTTATTAACTCCGTTAGTGTGTAATGTTCTTCAATCTTCGTATTCAAAATTCACAAATCAACGCTTAAAGATGTTCTTTCTAAATGCAATAGTTGGTAAGTCAAATATTTACTACTTTGAATTCCTTTGAAACCATTGAATAAATTAGACCACATTATATATATATGAAAACAAACCATAGTTTAATTTGGAAAGCGTTATGCTAATATTTCCAAATGCTCAGCTTGATCGAATACTGACCAAACCAAACATATTGTATATGTGTAAGCAAACTATAAGAGGAGATTCTATTTGCAGACGATCAGACACTAAACACATAAAAATAGAAGACCTACAATAATATTTAAATAGACTTAACAGGACAGACACTCAATACAACACGCAAATCAACATCAACAAAACAGATGCAAAAGAGAAACAAAATATCAACATAACGACGGACTGTAGAGAACTAAAACAAGTACAAGAAGTTAAATATCTAGGAAGTCTATTGACAAATGACAAATCCCAATCAGCAGAAACAGACTCAAGATGCAACAAAACTTGTCAAATCATTGGACAGTTATCGACACTATTGTCCAACAAGGAAATAATTCTATGGGCAAAATGAGCACACTACAATACAATTTTTATTCTTAGGCTGTGCTACCTATGCTAGACCTGGACCTAGATGCAAGAACAATAAGAAAATTAACTATAACCGAGATGAAATGTGCTAGACGAATGGCAGGAAACAGACTTAGAGATAACATCAAAAGTTAAGAACTGAGAAAAAAGGTAGAAATAAAACCCGCTATAGAATACATAAAGAGACCAAAGATAAAATAGTTTGGCCTTGTGATAAGGCAGACAGATCGAAACACTACACAACGAGTCTTCAATAAACGTTGTGAAAACACCAGTTCCAAGGACCGACTACAAAAAGATGGATAGATTGAATATTAAAAACACTAGGAAATATATCAGCAATGGAGGCCAACAGAAAAACACAAAACCGAAAATTATATCTCCCCTCGACGTTGAAAGGTCAATCTATAAATCTTTCTTTTGCCTGAAGTATATATCTGCAATGTCGTTTCCTGTTTAAATTTTACTGTTTTTTGTCATTCTTGCAGTGGCCCATATAGTTTTGTGTGTGTCTGTAGTGTTGTATCTATGGGCCAATGGATTTTTCTCAGTCTACTGCAGTCATTGCAGTCTTGAAGTATATGTTCTGAGATGTCTGTCCACAAGTACAGGTAGCTGAGGTGCCGATCTTGAATTTTGTATACATGTAACTGTGGAGTTTTTTTTTCAAATATGTTAATAAAATGTTAAGGAATGTATCTTTAAATAATTTATTTATAATGCTAGCTATTATCACGTCACGTTATCTTTATTTAAAATGTATGCAATAAAATATATGTGAGTATAACACAATCTTTTATTTATTGTTCGTATTAAATAACTATTGCATTAAAATTGGTGTAAATGTTTATAGTTGCATGTTTCATCGCCTTTATTTGTTTTCTTTTGGATTCTGTGTTATTGTGATTTCCAAATTACCCCATCCAGAATAATTAATAAGAAATCAACTGCGAATTTGGAAATTATTTATTCAAGTGCCAAATCAATTATACTTATTTTATTTTATGTTCAGTTGCGTTGTTAGATAATTGATAGTGTTTGATAACCGCATATATGTTAACAAACGCTTGTTCCCGATCTGCTATTACGGGATTTTGAAATTCAAAGTCCTTGTGGCAACAGATTAACAATTGTAAATTATAAAGTGTTACCTAATGATCTTGTTCATTACCAAACAAATTGTCAATATGGTGGATAGGCGGCAGGAACCATTGAAGGCTATGTATGAAAGTGTTCCTTGTCGCAGTTTCCTCATATTCCAAGTCCGGCTTGTTGCAGGAGCTACTGAGTTGGGTGCTCTGTGCACACCATGAGCTGTGTGTTTCATCCGTTTTGATCATGTTTCGATATTCAAATTGTTTACGATGAATTATGATATCGTATGGCAGGGAACAGTTGGCTGTGTTCACTTTCCGTGCATTTCCTCTTATGTCTTTTGGCGTGTGCTGAGACTGCTATGATGGGGACTACAGCTACCTTTCTTTGTTTGGGAGATGAGTTAATAATTCGAATGATTCCACTGGCACGGGCGGTTGAGCAATTACGGATTTTAGTTCGTTTACAGTGATACCAGGGCCTTCCATAACCAAAGAACCAACCAAAGAACCAACCAAAGAACCAAAAAATGAACACTAAATAAGAAAAGAGAAACAAAATGTGAAGGCCTTGGAATCTTATTTTTAGTGGAATAGGAAGATTTGCTTGCTTGCGTTCGCCCGATGACTAAAGTATTCTAGGGTATTCGTACACTGTAGAATTCCTCTTCGTCATCCGTCCTTAAAAGGACGTTAAGTAGACGTGTCTGCGTTGTGTTGCGGTTTGCAGTATAACTGTTATATTTCCGTGCTACTGAGTAAGTGCACGTGAGTTTAGACCATCCAAAGCATCGAGGTTCAGCGACGTTCATCTATGACGACAGTAAGTGTAAGTATTCAGATGCAGCCCAAACGACATCATCGAAGAAGGAAAACACGACGGGGCAAGAGAGGTGGCATTAAATTGTCAAAGTGTGAGAGGCTATGCCTTAAGTATGTCTATTGTCCTTTCGAGCCGAAGACGGCACATAGGGCAGAACCACAATCTCGAAAACAGAAACCTTGCGTGCCAAAAAGGCACATATTGCAGAGATCACTGTTTCTAAAATCTATGGCTCTGTTTCCATATCAATACTGTTTACAATGACAGCTTGTCAAGCCATAGATCAACCTCCTTTGTCGCCTCTTACGACATGCTTGGAAGGTCACAGTGTCACTATTCTTTACTCCCTCATAATGAGGCCCCGGTAACACACGGGAAAGAGTAAGTATGTGCGCGTTACTTATTGGAATTGTGGGTCCATTAATCAACGACGGTCCATTCTTGATTAAGCTAATGTGCGGCGCCGATATAATGGTTTTGCAAGAAACTCTTCTTGCTGACAGGACAGTAAGTACTCCTGGCTTTCATTGTTTCTACAATAGGCGACACCTTGGGCAGGCCATCCTTGTGCGCAACAATATGGTGGCAGCTGAGGTTGATATGTCTGCGTGGGACAATGCAGAATTGCAGGTATATGCGGTTAGGGTGCAGACCCCAGTTCATTACGTGATTGTTAATGTGTATGCCTGTAATGGGAAGGTGAACACACAACAATGGCAGAATCTTTTCGAGTTCGTTGAAGAGAATGTTATTTACTGCAGAGACTTTAATGCTAGAGGAAACCAGTGGGGTAACGTCATAACCAACAAGCAAGGAGAAGCACCAGAGAACGCACTGGTGTCGGCCGATTTAGTGTGCTTGAATGATGAAAGGGCAACAAGAATGGCCACTCGAACAGGAGACTCTGATAGTGTCATAGACCTGGCACTGGTGTCTTCCATCTTCGCACCGGTTTGCAGGTGGAGTTCACTGGGGTTCCACGGAAGTGATCACTATCCATGTGTCCTCCTAATTGAGAAAAGCAGAAATAAAAGCCAGAAAAGAAAGATCCACACATTCATCTACGAGAAAACAGACCAGGACGTCATTAGCAAAATCAGACAGGAGAGATGGACGCAGCCACCTTGGTGGAACGTAGATGTCGAGGAAGCTTGGCGGAGCAAGAGACAAACGGTCAATACATGGCAGAAAGCCAGAAGCACTGGAAGAACAAAATCTGAGCTCTTGAAGCGTCTGAAAGTAGAGGTCGACCAAAAAATGATGCACTTTAAATTTTGCGCTAAGCAGGCTAAGGGTGCCAAATGGGATGACTTTTGTAAAAAAAAAGTGTGCTCAGAAAAATCGCTCACCACATTCTGGCGCCTTCATCAGTGCAGGAATGGCACAACTCGACACAGAGGCATACCAGACTTTCAGAGCACAGGCTGGATATGGCACAAATCTGATGAGAGCAAAGGGAAGGCCCTGCTTGCCCGCTACATTGAGCAGACGGACCAAAGAAATCAGGCTGTAAGAATGAGGATACGGGGATCGCTGTCAAAATTGTGTAAGGATGTAGGGCTGAAAAAAGATCTCACAATCACAACCGATACCATTCGCACGGCACTTAAAAGGTCACACAACACTGTTCCTGGTCCAGATGGTGTTCGGTACCCCTTTTTTTGAGTACCGGGTTGTCTTCCCTCTTCGATCCCTGCTCGCTTGGCCAGACTGAGCAGGTTAGTCTGTTACTGGAGAGGTGGAACTGGGTCTTATGGTTTTGGTTCACCGATCCTGTGGCAAGCCATCAGCTGTGGGTCGCTGACAATTTCCAGCTCTGGTGCTGGAGGCGCGCCTTCGCCTCCATAGGAAGATTTTAATTAAAAGAAAAACAAAACACAATGAAACTTCGAATTGTCAGTGCTCAGGTTTACCTAAGTATTACGTCCCCAAGCCTGCTATTATAATTTTATTTTTTTGCATCGTTACTAATTTCTTAAGAAATTTGGCCCCCCAGGGCTGCTGGACCTTGAACCCCATTCAACGTTCAAGCCATAACACTGCCTCTAGACTATTGGTTGCTTTGATAATTAAACCATCATTTTCAAGAAGGATGGTAGATATTTACAATTTGTAAATGTCGTTCTGGACTGTCTTGTTTTTGTTCTTTTTCCTTGTTTGCTGTTCTTGCTGCTTATTCTTTTTTCCGTGTTCTTACTTTCATTTAGAAAAAAATTCCTTTGTTTCTCTAATGTCAACTGTCACAAACTCCTTTGTAATTTTACACGCAGTGATTCCCATATTTAGCTATACACACACTGCATTCCGTTTTCAACTTAAAATAGTAGTTTATACAATGACAAACACAAACACACACACACACACAACTTTATTTTATAGTGTACTTCCTCTCTTTCTATCTTTCTTCTTCTACTTCGTCTTCTTCTTCCTCTCTGAACACTGCTGGCTATCGGTTTAATTCATTTTCACTCTAGTCCAGAAAAACCTCACATGCATCAGAAAAAGTTCCTTCTTCACTTTCATCGTCATTACTACAAACTTCTGATGGGCTTCTAGCTACTTTCATCGCCATAACTACAACCTTCTACTGGGCTTTTAGCTACTTTCATCGTCATAACTACAAACTTCTACTGCGCTTCTAGCTACTTTCATCGTCATTACTACAACCTTCTACTGGGCTTCTAGCTACTTTCATCGTCATTACTACAACCTTCTACTGGGCTTCTAGCTACTTTCATCGTCATTACTACAACCTTCTACTGGGCTTCTAACTACTTTCATCATCATAACTACAACCTTCTACTGGGCTTCTATCTTCTACACTCATTTTCTGATCTTATAGTCAATAGTTTTCATCTTATACAAGCACATAGACATTAAAGCAAAATAATAAAAAAAACTATTGAAAACACAAGCTTGTTTGAGAAAGGTTGACTTGGGTGCGTACCAGAATGTATTTACAGATTGTTCGCATCGATTAATTACTTGTGGGCCATATTTAAACCCGTTCTTATTTTTAAAATAATTATATGTACTGACTTCCGGCGCGTTCCAAAATGGTGGATGACTTTCCTTTCTTTGTGCGAAATAATAGTATTGGTGAGTTTTTTCAGTGATAACAATATTCTAAAAGTGTGCTTTTCAGCAAGAACTTTGAAGGAAATGTATTTGTTTACATAAAATAGTTGATGATGTTAGATTTTTAGAAGAAAATTTGAGCATTTAGACATCGTTTGTGGTCACAGCCAACAAGTTTACCCCTTAGTTAGATAAATCCGGAATCTTTGAGCCCTAAATCTCTAACAAAACGATAGTAGATTGTCATAGAGAAAATAATAGTTGTAATTAAAATTAAACACACGATTGCACAACGAACAGCTTTAAACAAAATAGCAAACATCGGTAATAATAGATGCCGTATAAACGACAAATAAGAATATCACCGGCGGTAAAGAATATAAAGGTAGAGTACAACAGCATCAATGGTTGAGGCTGCCAGAAGTGCAAATGTCAGAAATGAATCTCTCGCTTCTAATCAGATATGCTAAAACATGAAGAAATAACAATGAAGAAGAGGAAATAGGATTAGAAGAAAGGGGAGAAAGTGTACTAGAAGGAGAAATTAAAAACAACAATACACTTTTGTTTTTTTTTCTCCATGCAACAACAACGTAACAGAAAACAAAGAATTTTATGAATTGTTGAACGAAACAGAAATCGAATCGAAATGAAAGATAAAGTACATAGTAAGTGATATTCAACCGATGACAAACCGGGAGAGTGAAACCGCATAAATGGTAAATACATTGAAAGGCGAATGGGGAATACGATGTTTGAGATTATATTTTTTCCATCACCAATGGTACATTTTTGAACAACGTGTCGATTTCACAGCAGACCGCCTTTATTTCATAGAAAATTATCTGGTACCCTTTCAGAGAGGCTGATGATTCCTAGGGACTTGTCGGTCCGATCGCTACTTCTAGAAAGTGAACTCGGACCCTTCTGATCAGGAAGTGGGCGCACTAACATTCACCTACCGAGACTCGTCAAACAGTACAGCAGTCCTAAGTGTACCAGAAGTGATGATCTTACATAAAATAAAACTTTACAACGAAACAACGATACAACAACAGGAGAATAAGAAACACATTTTAAAAAAGACAAAGAAAATAAGTTGTGCTGTGAACCACACGAAAAAGGAAAGAGAGGGAATTGTTCGATCAATCGTGGAATAACGATATTAAGACTCGTTCTAGAAATTAGAGACAAACTACTGGTTGTTCTAAAGGAACATGGGGTGTACCTATACAATATTCACATTAAAATAACGTGCAAAAAGAAACAGCAACAGAATACAACCAAAATTTACATTTAGCATTCATTCACTGAAACACGTTCGACAACAACATATATACTGTAATAGTGCAACATGGTTCACAGAAAGCTTGGAAGTTAAGACAAGAGTCAAACAGGAATATGTACTTTATATATGTTCCCCCTTTAATATTGACAATTATTTCAATCAATGCTTGCAATCAGTGTCGATAATTTCATAAAGTAACTTCAGCAAATTTATATTACAGCTCGTACACGAATATATTATCACATTTACAGCGACATAATAAGAAAACAGAAAAGAAATATGAAAATTAAAAATACCAGCAACGTTGACAACAAATCTATATTTAGCTAATTATAGCAGTTGATTCCAGGAATTCATGGCATTTTATGTTTATTTTCACATTTGTATTTGCATATCGGATAGTTCAACTCGATCGCATTTCTTCCTGGTGTGGGGTTTCAGGTGCCTTGGTTAATCCTAATAAAGCATCAGTTTCATGGTTCTCCCTTACAATCATATCGTTAATACGACCACACCAGTAGTACGAATGGGAGCTGATGAGGTGACCAGGGACAAGTTGTTGACATACCTCGGAGTTAAGTTTGATAGCAGTCTGTGTTTTCGGGACCACGTCGACCATGTGATAACAAAATCCCGCAAAGGATTAGCCGCCTTGAAGGTCATGGCAGCTGCCAACATCGAGCAGAGGCTACTTACTCTTCTGTTCCAGCGATTAGTCCTCGCACCAATCGAGTATGCCCTGGTCATTCTTACTGTCAGTACGACTCAAATTGATAGGCTGGAGAAAATACAAAATGAAGCCATGCGCATTATCCTGGGATGTACGAGTGACACTCCCTGTGTGGCAATGAGGTATCTTCTTGACTTTCCAACCATGGATGACAGAATCAAGATCTGGAGAGCACGAGCATACCTGAAGATTAGTACAGATACAGAGCATCCATTGCACCACGTGCTCAACACAGAGAAAGGTACCAGGCTAAAAAGAGGCAAATCATGGGTGGGCCGAGCAGAAGATGTCATCAAACAGGTCTGTGGGCTTACCAATCTCAGCGTTGGTGAGGAGTGGATACCGCTGCCTACGTCATTCAAGGGGACTTTCTCATGTATTGTCATACTCGACAGGAAAAGTAGGGAACAGAACTCGGTCGTGGTTAATGCTGAGGTCAACGGTCTCATCTGCGATAACACCGATGAGAAAGATGCAGTCATCTATACAGACGGATCTGTAAGACAACACGAAAGAAGTGCATGGGCATTTACAGCACGTTCGGCAGGCAGAATAGCCAAGGAAGACAGTGGTGCATACGCCATGACCACGAGTAGCATGACAATGGAGGTGATGGCAGTGACCAAGGCATTCAAATGGTTAGAGTCACAAGACTACATCCACGCATGTATACTGAGTGATTCGATGAGCATGATAAAAAAAAGTGGAGGCGGGCTTTGTACGCATGCAATGGGTAGAGTCGTTGCAGAAATCCAAAATACGTAAGGTCACCTTTGTCTATGTCCCTGGACATGCGGGAGTGCGGGGAAATGAGAGAGCGGACAGGTTGGCTAGCTGCGCTGTCGTTGAGGACGGGCAACCGATGGATCGGGCGGACATCATCAATGCACTCCGAGATGTGGGAAGAGCACGGGACTTCGACAAAAACAGATCAGCATCGCTTCTTCGGATGATGGAAATGGGAGTTAAGATGGGCACAGCCAGAAATGAGAAACTTAGTGGGCATGTAAGAAGACTTATCAACCAAAATAGAACTGGAGTCGTCAGTCGCTGGACACTGAGGGAATTGCTGAGGAGGGGATCTGAGCACCTATGGACATGTTCGGAGTGCAATGATGATGACCCGCAAATAACTCAATAACTCAATCGGATAGTTCATTAAAATACGTTCTTTGTTTGTAAAATAATTTTAAGTTATTAGATATCAGTGTTTTCCGTATCAAATGAACTTTTTTAAATGATAGTATCATATTAATTATATTTTAGCGAATTTGGTAATTTTAATTTATTTAATGATTGTTTTTGAATTGTCGAGGTTGCATCATAACTCTAGAAATCTCTTTGCAAGAAAGACTGACCCGCCTGGAGACATGAATTTAGATGGGTCTGACGATTTAACACTTACGCCAGACCGTCGAAGACTCGGACGAAAATTGTCTGAAAATTTCTCGTTAAGCGTTAGAGAAATACCTCGTGAGTATCTTTATTCTTTTTGTAATATTGTTTTGGTATGCTACAGGTATTTAATACGAAATCTGTCATTGAATCTAAGTAACGACGTGTTTTAAACATCTTTAAACAACATTCACTTCTTTGTCAAAAATAATGTCATCTTACAGGGGGACAGGAAATGCAGAAAACGCATTAAAAAATACAAGGAAAACACAGATTGTCTGTATCAAAAGGTAGGCACTCGAATAAAGCGAGACTGGAGAAAGTAAACAAATCATCGTATCGGCGAGACTGGAGAAGGGAAGGAAATCATCGCATCGACGCGAATGGAGAAAGTAAACAAACGTGATTGTGAATAAAGCCACTGTTATTATTGTGCAAGGCTGTTGTTTAACTACTAACTCTTATATGTGTGTGTTAGTGAGTTACAAATTCCATTATTGTAAGTATATATATATATATATATATATATAATTTTGTTTGTATTGCTAGAACGTTCGTTATATAATTAAAACGCTACTAGCATGGAACATCTCATTGGTTTACAGATCGTCGTCTTTGCTGCTTCTTCTGTATTTCTTTTTATAGACAGATGGACTCACGGGGGAAGTTAAATAATCAACCCAATATGGTTAACAGAAGTTGTAGGCGTAGAATCATCCTTACGTAGCGCCGTATAGAATTACTACAATAATAATAATATGGAATATAAAATCAGCAAGAAAAATGCAACGAAAAAATGATGAAAGTAATGAAACTTAGACTGACAGTTTCATTGGACAGAGCTTTGATATAAAGTCAAAACTAAATTTAATTGAGAGAATGACGTAATTCTATTTAAGACAGCTTTGATGTCTAGGCAAAACGAGGCTTAATCAGAAGTTAAAATGTTATTTACATATAGACGAGTTGAATAGACGAAATTTGACATAATTCTCTTAGTAATGTGATATACATCTCGTATCTATTATTGTCCTAAGGTTTCTTGGAGTTCATATAAAAAGTAGTAAGTCATAGGCTATTTTATTAAAAATTCTAAGTAGTTTTTCAGGGCATCATTTATGATTCAAACTTTAAAGCTCTGTCAAATATCTGTCTTGCACGATTACCACCAGAAAAAAACAATCGTCTTCGACGCCATCATCATCATTAGTCCTCTCCTACAAGGACTGGGTGGGTACAATAGGTGTGACTTTTACATCAGTTAAAAAACGCCCGATATATACAACGATGAGATAAGCCATGTGGGTTCCAGCAACATTCAAAGCTCCATCAAGAGGAAAGACACCTAGGAAAACAAATCACTGCTGTCTAGCAGTTACTATCGAGAGAAAGGAAAGATTATGAGAGAACACCCAGAGAGAAACCCATGGTAGGGTAGACCAAACAATCTTGCTGGTATCCAGCCAGCAAGAAGGAAAACTCCAATGTTAAACTAAACAAAATCAGGTACTTCAAGCACATACAAGTACCGACCATGCGACGAGCACATTGTGTTCCATAATGTTGTTCTTAACCCTCCATCATGAAAGGGGACAAAGAGCCAAGTTCGAATGATCACAAGACTTGAACGCTGAAGAAGAAGATTCGGAATCAACAACTCTGGCATCCACGTAAAATACATGTCCTCAATTCTCTTTAATAAAGTCTTGCAGTATTTCATTTTCATGTCATCTCAGCCTCTTCTTTAACAATTCCAAACATCATTTCCAAGTATTTCCTGATATTTCTCTATAATTTTTTTTTTACATTATGAAGTAAACAACAATATCCGGATTCCGATGCGATGATTAGATTTATTTGATTCGTTTCTCATCTCTCGCCATTGTCGTGCCTTGAGTCTTACACTGCTGGAATTTGTCTCAATCTGATGAATCCAGCGATTCTGAGTACTGAAGGTCAAAGCCACAAATATTCGTCCATGTTTCTATTGTTTTTCACCAGGCTGACTTCTTCCGGCTTCTCGTTTCTTGTCCTTTCTGACTATACCGCATTACAGTTCGTGAAATAGTTTAAAAATATCTTCTGAAAGTGCTGTCATTTTATCCTTGTCTTATACACGGTATGGATCTCATCTTGTTTCTATCCTTTGAACACAGTACCTTAGTATATTATTATTATTATTATTATTTTTGGGAGCAAAAATGTCACGAGAATTTGTCTCTGGTATTTTGTAACATCATTGAGATAGAGTTGCTTGCAAAGAACAGAGACACATGGCGGGATTTGATAAAATATCTTTAGGAGGATTGAAAACTGCTGGAATACAAATTTAGATAACAGAAAGAGTATCTGGGTCTATGCCCATGCGCCGGCTACGGCTCGAAAGGTCAATAGACTGATAGAATTTGTATGCGATTATGACATTCTTGAAAATGTTTAAAATTGTTCTCCATCAAACATCTTTTACAAACACGGAACGTTCTACAGCCCTCATTAACCCTTATTATTTGTAACTGTTTTGAGCGTGCAGTTGAACGTTTATGCTTGTTATTATGATCTTAACAAAAATATAAAATATAGAAGCAAAATAAGATTACATTTGAAATATACGTTTCTTTTAAATAATGAAACTTTGTAAACATTTTCAAACAGCCAGGCCCAGCTTATTCTGCTCTTGTCGATTGATTTTGTCTATCGTATCTTGTTTGGGATTCATGAACTTGTACATGCTACGATTCAATTTGCCCGTCGTCATGAGCTGCATGGTCACTACAAATGACTCCACGTTATATCGATATTTATACAACAGGACTTTTCGTGCGCCTCACACAGCATGTTGTCATATTGGTATTCCCCATAGACCAGAAGAGTTTGAGACAGATGAAGAACGACGTTCAACAAAAAAATGGGTAAGAATAGTTGTCGTTTGAAACTAAACATACGACAGACAGAGAATATTGAAATGATTTATTGTAAATAAACTTAACAGTGAATGAGACTGTTGCAATAAATTATAGAAATTAAATTTAAGATTTAAAAAAATGTTGAAATGTTTTATTAAAATTAAGCTTAAGAAAGACTGAAAAGGTTGAAATAATTTATTGAAAATCTCTCTCTCTCTCTGCGTTCAGGACTAAATCAGAGTAAGGATTCCAGACTCTCATATGAGGTCAGCTGTCAGGCTAAGTGTGTTGATCGCCCCCACAGACAGAACATCACAATTAGAGTCTGTCAGATCCACTCTGACTGAACACCCGTTAATACGTTGCACTGTGTTCTGCGCCAGTGGCCCAGTGCATCCGATTTCAGCCAGCATTTTATTCGGGTTTGCTTTCCCTAGCCTTTGATTGTCCCCAATCTTCCTGCAAGGCAGCAGATGATCTTTTCTGTAGGGGGATTCTGCCCTTAGATGGTAGGCCCTCCCAGGTTTACGAGCACCATCTGCCCGAGTCACTAAAGGTGACTAACACAGACACGGACACACAAAGATGTGAGATGTGACTAACACAGACATACACACACAAAGATGTGAGATGTGACTAACACAGACATGCACACACAAAGATATGAGATGTGACTAATACAGACATGCACACAGCGATACGGGGCATGACTAACACTGACACACATCAAGATATATGACACATGACTAACATAAACATGCACATAAAGATATGAGATATAAGTGACATTAACATGCACACACAAAGATATGACACATGCCTAACATAGACATGCACACAAAGATAAGAGATATGACTAACATAGATATGCACACACAAAGATATTAGATGGGACTAACATAGCCATGCACACACAAGGATATGAGATGTGACAAACACAGACATGCACACACAAAGATATGAGATATGACTAACATAAACATGCACACAAAGATATGAGATATCACTAACCCAGACATGCACACACAAAGATATGACATATGACTAACACTGGTACACACTAAGATATGAGATATGACTAAACACAGACACACATAAAGATATGAGACATGATTAACACGGACACACCGAGATATGAGATATGACTAACATGACACACACCAAGATATGAGCCATGGCCAGCACACACAAGCTAAGATATGAGCCATGGCTAGGACAGAAACACAGCAAGATATGAGCCATGGTTTCACTAAAAAACACCAAGAAATGAACCATGTCTAGCACAGAAACACATTAAAGAAAATAAAATAAACTTAACAGTGACTAAGAATATTACAATAACTTTGGAAATATAATTAGGACGAACTGAAAATGCTGAAATAAATTAATGTAATCAAACTTAAATCGAATGTTCGAAACCAAATCAAAGAAATTTCTCGAAACCACAATTGGAGTATGTTCATAAAACAACTCCTGTAATAAATAAATGAATCAAAGTGAAAACAGACACTTGAACCCAATATTAAAACAAACAACGAAATATATATATATATATATATATATATATATATATATATATATATATATATATATATATATGCCAACACCAATTTAACACTCAGGACTAAGATTCAAATTTACCAAAGACGTGTGCTTAGTACACTTCTATACGGATCAGAAACTTGGACTAATTATGTGCAGGGCAGGACAAAAGGATACATAGGTTTCTTGTACGTTGCCTTCGCAAGATTATGAACATCAAATAGCAGGACAAAGTAACTAACTCTAATGTCTTACAACAAGCCAAACTCCTATCGATCCTGGCAACACTTAGGATTCGTAGACTATGGTGGCTTGGCCATGTGAGAAGAATGGCAAACAATCGAATTCCTAAATAAATATTGTATGGTGAACTTAAGGATGAAAAAGACCAAAGGGGGTACCAGTGCTGAGGATGTTTGCAGGGCTTCCTTGAGGGAATTTTCTATCAGTGAAAGAAACTGGAAAAATGTGGCTGTGGATCGTAACACATGGAGAGCAAAAATAAGAAATGGCACAGCAACTTTCGAGACAGTGCTGATATCAAATTCAGAAGACAAGAAACGCAAGAGAAAGGAGACAAGGCAGGGTACCGCATATACACCTTGCTCGTTCTGTGGATGAATCTGTCTGTCCAGGATTGACAAATTCAGCCACGAGAGAAGATGTTCAGTAAAGCAGTAACCAGTATGAGACACTAATGCTTTATCAAACTACTGACTTAGCATGATTGTTTGCTATCAACCTTCTGTCAAGACGCCAAAGGCCATATATATATATATATATATATATATATATATATATATATATATATATATATATATATATATTTATATATAACGTTTATAACAAAAAGATAGTTAAATACCGAAAAGTAATGGAGTTTGGTACTTTTAAATTATGTCACGTTGGTAACGAAAATTACTATCGATTACTAGACCCTAAGCGAACAGATGGCTGATAGAAAAGTAATGCAGAATATTCCTCTCAACACTTTTAATCGAGTTTATTTTCTTCTCTTTCTCTTATATTCTACTTGCAAAGCGATGGAAATATAACTTCATAGTACTGACTTGTTGTGTCCCAGACATTGTCATTTTCGTGTCCCAGACATTATCATTTTGATGTCCCAGGCATTGTCATTTTGGTGTCTCAGACATTGTCATTTTGGTGTCCAAGTCATTGTCATTTTGGTTTCTCTGGTGTCCCAGACATTATCATTTTGATGTCCCAGGCATTGTCATTTTGGTGTCCCAGTCATTGTCATTTTGGTGTCCCAGTCATTGTCATTTTGGTGTCCCAGTCATTGTCATTTTGGTGTCTCAGACATTGTCATTTTGGTGTCCCAGTCATTGTCATTTTGGTGTCTCAGACATTGTCATTTTGGTGTCCAAGTCATTGTCATTTTGGTTTCTCTGGTGTCCCAGACATTATCATTTTGATGTCCCAGGCATTGTCATTTTGGTGTCTCAGACATTGTCATTTTGGTGTCCCAGTCATTGTCATTTTGGTGTCTCAGACATTGTCATTTTGGTGTCCAAGTCATTGTCATTTTGGTTTCTCTGGTGTCCCAGACATTATCATTTTGATGTCCCAGGCATTGTCATTTTGGTGTCCCAGTCATTGTCATTTTGGTGTCCCAGTCATTGTCATTTTGGTGTCCCAGTCATTGTCATTTTGGTGTCCCAGTCATTGTCATTTTGGTGTCCCAGACATTGTCATTTTGGTGTCTCAGACATTGTCATTTTGGTGTCTCAGACATTGTCATTTTGGTGTCTCAGACATTGTCATTTTGGTGTCCCAGTCATTGTCATTTTGGTGTCCCAGTCATTGTCATTTTGGTGTCCCAGACATTGTTATTTTAGTGTCTCAGACATTGTCATTTTGGTGTCCCAGTCATTGTCATTTTGGTGTCTCAGACATTGTCATTTTGGTGTCTCAGACATTGTCCTTTTGGTGTCTCAGACATTGTCATTTTGGTATCTCCGCCATTGTCATTTTGGTGTCCCAGACATTGCCATTTGGGTGTCTCAGAGATTGTCATTTTGGTGCATTTTGGTGTCTCAGACATTGTAATTTTGGTGTCTCAGACATTGTCATTTTGGTGTCCCAGTCATTGTTATTTTGGTGTCTCAGACATTGTCATTTTGGTGTCCCAGACATTGTCATTTTGGTGTCTCAGACATTGTCATTTTGGTGTCCCAGACATTGTCATTTTGGTGTCTCAGACATTGTCATTTTGGTGTCTCAGACATTGTCATTTTGGTGTCTCAGACATTGTCATTTTGGTGTCCCAGACATTGTCATTTTGGTGTCTCAGACATTGTCATTTTGGTGTCTCAGACATTGTCATTTTGGTGTCTCAGACATTGTCATTTTGGTGTCCCAGACATTGTCATTTTGGTGTCTCAGACATTGTCATTTTGGTGTCCCAGACATTGTCATTTTGGTGCATTTTGGTGTCTCAGACATTGTCATTTTGGTGCATTTTGGTGTCTCAGACATTGTCATTTTGGTGCATTTTGGTATCTCAGACATTGTCATTTTGGTGCATTTTGGTGTCTCAGACATTGTCATTTTGGTGTCTCAGACATTGTCATTTTGGTGTCCCAGACATTGTCATTTTGGTGTCTCAGACATTGTCATTTTGGTGTCCCAGACATTGTCATTTTGGTGTCTCAGACATTGTCATTTTGGTGTCCCAGACATTGTCATTTTGGTGTCTCAGACATTGTCATTTTGGTGCATTTTGGTGTCTCAGACATTGTCATTTTGGTGCATTTTGGTATCTCAGACATTGTCATTTTGGTGCATTTTGGTGTCTCAGACATTGTCATTTTGGTGTCTCAGACATTGTCATTTTGGTGTCCCAGACATTGTCATTTTGGTGTCTCAGACATTGTCATTTTGGTGTCCCAGACATTGTCATTTTGGTGTCTCAGACATTGTCATTTTGGTGTCCCAGACATTGTCATTTTGGTGTCTCAGACATTGTCATTTTGGTGTCCCAGACATTGTCATTTTGGTGTCCCAGACATTGTCATTTTGGTGTCTCAGACATTGTCATTTTGGTGTCCCAGACATTGTCATTTTGGTGTCTCAGACATTGTCATTTTGGTATGTTATAGTTTCCTTGGTGCTTACACTAGATCGCACTAAGTGTATTCCTCGCATTCTACTGCCTCCTTCTCTTCAAATATACGAGCATATTTTGTATTTTATAGAATGGCAAGATATGCACTTCAGAAGGACAAACCATTCTAGTTGGTGTCCCTCTGTTTATAGTTAAAGAATGGTTTTGTTCCGAATAAATCACTTATGTTTGAAATCTTAAACCCATATGTTGGCTTCAGATTTTTGGTACAAACATTCCTTATCTGCGATGACTAATTTAATCTTTTTTTTTTATTTAGTGACGGACCACGGTTGCAAATGCTGTTACAGATTACTAGAGCACAGATTGTGACAGATTACTAGAATACAAATTATGACAGATTACTAGAACACAGATTGTGACAGATTACTAGAGCACAGATTGTGACATATTACTAGAATACAAATTATGACAGATTACTAGAACACAGATTGTGACAGATTACTAGAATACAAATTATGACAGATTACTAGAACACAGATTGTGACAGATTACTAGAACACAGATTGTGACAGATTACTAGAATACAAATTATGACAGATTACTAGAAAACAGATTGTGACAGTTTAATAGAACACAGATTGTGAAAGTTTATTAGAACACAAATATTGACAGATTAGTAGAACACAGATTGTGACAGATTACTAGAACACAGAATGTGAAAGTTTACTAGAACACAAATTATGACAGATTACTAGAACACAGATTGTGACAGATTACTAGAATACACATGATGACAGATTACTAAAACACAGTTTGTAACAGATTACTAGAACACAGATTGTGACAGTTTACTAGAACACAGATTGTGACAATTTACTAGAACACATATTGTGACAGGTTATTAGAACACAGATTGTGACAGATTACTAGAATACAAATGATGATAGACTACTAGAACACAATGTTTGACAGATTGCTACAACCCAAAGTACGACAGGTTACTAGTACCACATTACTGGATTGATCTAACCCACACTACTGGATTGATCTAATACACATTACTGGATTGATCTAACCCACACTACTGGATTGATCTAATACACATTACTGGATTGATCTAACCCACACTACTGGATTGATCTAACCCACACTACTGTATTGATCTAACCCACATTTCTAAATTGATCTAACCCACATTACTGGATTAACAGAACAGTTAGCTGATAGTCATAATGTAGTTCATGTGAGCAACGATTGAAATGAAGTGAAAAGTTGAAAGGGTTTACAATTTTTTTTACAAACGGATAAAAATTAGCTACCCTCCAGGGGTGAATATTAATTAGTGCATTATGTTCATAGTTTTCTATAAGCAACAGCAACATTTATTGATAATATGGTCGTATTGCACAAGATCGACTTACTTTTCCATAAAAATACAGTACCCGTTTACGTTTGTCTCACTCTTTAAATAAGTTTTAAATGACACAGTTTCCATTTTAAAACGGACGCGGAACTTCTAAATGGATTTAAATAATAAAAAATATAAACGTCCTCTCGAGTTAAACATCAGCTTAGTAATCTATCTCTGCTCATGCTGCACTTTATTTCCCATTTCAAGAAGCTGTAGAGTTTTAGATTGATCGCTTGTCAAGTCATCATCAAATGATAATAGAGAACAATACACTAACTTTAGTATGTTCAATTTGTTATCAATGTCTCATTTCTATTTCCTTGATCAAAGAACGACAAAGCATTCAGTGGCCGTTACTCGTTGTCACGTCTTCTAGAGAAGAGGAAGACTTTCATCAGGTTCAAGCTGTTGATGTAAAAACATGACAGAGTATAATTGGTGTGGTTCCCACTATTCATCTCTGATTCCACTGTTCTTCTGTACCGTATTGTCCTGTGTTTGTCTGATACTTTGGAGTAAATTGCATGATATATATTGTGATTGCTTCTGGATTTGATTTGAGCAAACGATCTATCAAATTTATGATTTGCAAATTGTAATTCTCTCTATTTGAACAGTTCACCGTTGTTGATTTGTTTCGATCAAAATGTTATGTGTATCATTAGCCTTCTAATCTAATAACGAAAAAGTGTTTTGTCTCTTCTATCCTGGGATTCTGATCTGATTTTTTTTTTTAAATCACTGGTGAATCACTCCACATTTTATGCCCTTTTTAAATATGTTAGCGAATGCGATCAATTGGCATACTCCAGAGTGTTAAAATGTTAAAATAATTTTTCTTTAATGACGATATGCACTTTAAAATAAACCATTGGGTGTAATAAGAAACTAATTCTTCTTCTACCTTTTAGCTCCCAGTGGAACATAAGTCTTCAACAAACACTTTCTAAGTCGTTCTGTTTTTTGCAATTCTTTTAAGATCATTCCATGTCTTCCCCATCATCTTCATCTCTGCTTCGATCTGTCTTCTCCAAGAATTCTCTTTGTCTTTTCCCCTGGGGATTCCAAAAAAGGGCCTGTTGTGTAATACTCTCAGTTGGCTTCCGTTGTGTGTGTCCTATCCATCGCCATCGTCTTCGCTGTATCTCTTTATCCACTGGTATTTGACCGGTACATTTCCATAATTCCACGTTAGTGACTTTGTCCTGCCATTTCTATCCCTTTATTCTGCGCAAGCATCCATTAATGAAAGTCTGTACCTTCGTGATTGTCAATTTTGTTATTCTCCATGTTTCACAGCCATATAATAGGACCGACTTAACATTTGAGTTGATAATTTTTATTTTTGTATTTAGCCTAATTTCTTTGGATTTCCATATGTTTCCCAGTGCAATGAAAGCTCCTCTTTCTTTTGATATCCTCATTTTGGTATCACTTTCTGTTCCTCCCTCTTTATGTATATTACTGCCCAGATATATGTAAGATTGTACGTCTAGTAGAGGTATTTCTCCTAGTTTTATTTGGTTATTGCCAACTGCATGAATTCTCATAATGTTGGTCTTATCTCTATTAATCTTTAGTCCTAGCTGTTGTAATCTCTCACCTAATATACTCATTTTATCCTGCATCTGTTGATGGCTGTGTGATAGGAGAGCTATGTCGTCAGCAAAGTCTAAATCATGAAGTTGTTTGGTCAGTGACCACTGGATCCCATTCCTGTTGTTTTGAGTTATTTTCATAATCCAATCTATAGCCAGTAGAAAGCGAAATGGAGACAGAAGGCATCCCTGCCTTACTCCTGTTCTTATTTCAAATGCTTCTGTAAGCTGTCCTTCATGCACCACACTACATTTTGTTCCTTCATACATTGTTTTTATCAGGTTAATAAACTTTATGGGGATTCCGTAATGACTCAGCAACTTCCAAAGCATTCTTCTGTCTAAACTATCAAATGCCTTTTCGTAATCTATGAATCCAATATAAAGTGGGGATTTTAGTTCTAAACTTTGTTCAACTATTATACGTAGAGTATATTTTCACTGTCAATTAATGTTCAGAAGACAGTAATACTAAATCAAGGTGACTTCAAACCTCTATCTATTACTCTAAAAGACTGCCCACTAGAATCAGTACAGAAATTTACATATCTTGGATCCACAGTTACGCAAACCATCTCTCTTGATGAAGAAATAAACTGTCGAATTGGTAAGGCAGCTACGACCTTCGGCAAACTCACAAAAAGTGCATGGAACAACACGAAACTAACTCGAAAGACTAAACTCCTAATATATCAAACATGTGTGCTTAGCACACTACTATATGGATCCGAAACCTGGACAACATACTCAAACCAGGAAAAAAGACTAAATGTCTTCCACATGCGATGTATCCGCAAAACAATGCACATCAAATGACAAGACAAAATAACCAACTTAACTGTCCTGCAACGTGCTAAGACCCTAACAATCATGTCGATGCTCAGAAGTCGAAGGCTAAGATGGCTGGGGCATGTTCAACGGATGGAAGAAAAACGCATTCCTAGGCAAATACTATATGGTGAGCTAAAACACGGAAAAAGACAAATCGGCAGACCTAAACTACGATATAGAGATATCTGCAAATCATCTCTGAAAGACTTCTCCATCTGTGAAAACGACTGACAACATCTGGCTAGTGATCGCACATCATGGAGAGCATGTATAAGGAACGGTATAACAACATTTGAGACTGTGCTAAGACAGGACTTAGAAGATAAGAGACTCATGAAAAAGGATGGTAAACCCCGTGGATCAGCGAGCCTGACCTGTTCATTATGTGACCGCGTGTGTTTGTCAAACATTGGTAGAATTAGCCACGAGAGAAGATGTTCGGCAAAAACAATACCTCAAAAAAATACGCAATAGTCTCCACTAGACCGTCTGACAAGACGAAAAGGGCCATATATACGTAGAGTAGTTATTTGATCAGCACATGATATGTTCTTCCTAAACCCTGCTTGTTCATCTCTCAAGTGTTTCTCTATAGCCTCTTTTAGTCTCTCTAGAATGATTCTGCCTAATAATAATATTTTTCCTGGCACTGATAGTAGCATAATTCCCCTATATTTTGTGCACTCCTGTAAACTTCCTTTCTTTGGTAGTTTGATCATATAACCTTCTCTCCAGTCTTTAGGTATTTCTTCCCTCTCCCAAATTTTATCGAATAGATCATGTAACATCTTGGTAGGGGTGTTAATATCTGCTTTGATGGCTTCCGAAGGAATTTCATCTGGTCCTGTGGCTTTACCATCTTTTAATAGTTTGATGGCTTTCATTATTAACTTCTTTGCTTGGTTTTCCGCAGTTAACGTGTAACTCTTCTTTTGCTGGTAGTATATCTGGAGGATTATTTGAGCCGGGTCTGTTCAAAAGTTCTTCAAAGTGCTCTTTCCATCTCTCCATTTGTTCCCTTATATTACTAAGCAGATTTTCTTTCCTATCTTTGATAAAGGCGTTGATCTGTTTGTATTTTCCCCTAATTTCTTTGTGCTGTTGTACAGTTCTTTCATATTCCCTTTATTTGCTGCTTCTTCTGCCTCTTTAGCTAGTTCATCTATATATTTCCTCTTATCCCTTTTAATGCATCTTCTCACTTCTTTGTTAACCTCTGTGTAAGCTTCCTGTGTCTTGGCTTTATTACTTCTTGTTTTGCTTTTATTTATGTCTGCTTTCTTGTTCTTTCTTTCTTTAATTTTGTCCAGGGTCTCTGCTGTCATCCATGCCATATCCTGGCGTTTTCTTTTCCCCAGTGTTTCTTCGCATGTCTCTTTCCATATATTTTTTACCTGTTTCCAATGATCTTCTATATTTATTGTATTTTCTAGTTGTTGGAGGACTTGGTATTTGTTTGATATTGTGACTGCGAATTTATCTTTAATTCCTTGTTCTTTAAGAAACCCTACATTGAAATACTTTCTACCCTTATTCGTTGTAGTATACCTTTTTAATTTAATTTTAAGTTTGGCTAACAGATGATGATGATCAGAAGCTACATCTGTCCCTCTATATACTTTTACATCCTGTAAGGATGACTTAAACTTATTATTAATACATATGTGATCAATTTGATTTTCCGTTCTATGATCTGGTGACACCAATGTAGCTTTGTGTATTCTTTTATGTTGGAATATTGTTCCTCCTAGGCTCATTTGATTAAGGGCGCAGAAATTCAAAAATATCCCTCCATTCTCGTTTATATCTCCAAGTCCAGGTTTTCCCATAATCTCTTCGAAGCCTCTGTTGTCTGATCCTACCTTAGCATTTAGATCTCCCATCAAGATTATAATATCCTTGGCTCGTCTTGCATCCATCTGACATTGTAGCTGTTTATAAAAATCATCTTTAACTGAGTCATCCTTATTGTTGGTTGGTGCATAGCATTGTATAATGTGTAATTTTATTTTGTTTTTGGTTGTTCTAAATGTTGCTCTCACCAGTCTTTGTCCCACTGCCTCTCATACTATTAGTGTCTTCTGTGCATTCTTTGATAGCATTATAGCTACCCCTTTGCTATGTTGTGCTCCTGGTTCCTGGTGTCCTGATGATAAAATTATCTCTCCTGTATTCAATTTTATTCTCTCCGCTCTCAGCCATCTTGTTTCACACATTCCCAGAATATCTATCTTGTAGTTGGTCATTTCTGCTGCCACTTGTGCCGCTTTTCCCTGTTCGTTAAGGGTAAGAACATTCCAGGTGCCAATTCTGGATGATTTCAAGGTAGACAAAGGGTGAGTCGGCAACCCGGACTCCTTATGGCTTTCTCCGGATTGCGTTATACGTCTCTTAGACAGAGAGCCCTTCTCTTTCCTGGTTGACGGATTAACTTTATCTTTGTTTGACTTGTCCATGTTTGTGAAGTTTTTTCGGCTTATTTTTTTTTACAGTATGGGATAGCCAGTCCCATGCCCAACCCTCCTTTCTCGCCTCTTACGAACATGCCTAGTAGGGTACAGCGCCGCTATTCTTTACTCCCCTTTCGGGCCCCGGCAGCGCCCGGGCGAGTAAACTAATGGAGAGAAACATATATCATTGAGCTTCTTTATGTGAGAAAATAAGAAGTTTAATTTCTTTTTCTATTTTAATCAAAATACATTTCACATGTTTATAATTCTTTGTAAATAATTCTGAGAGTGAATCATAGTGCAGTGGTAGTATTTTAGTTTGCAACAATATTGCGACGTTCGCAACATTTGATTCGACGCATGGCGACTATTGTTTACGCTGTACTTGTTTATTTAATCTCTACTCAGTTGGCCAGGTTCATTTGCCTCTTTTTGAGACCACCGTGTGGAGCTTTAGCATGGAATTAACGATCTGTTCACGAAATTAGACCGCAGGTTTTGGAGGCAAGGAAGCAGTAACATTCCTTGGTTTCTTACCTTCCTAGTGTTAGTGAGTCATGTTTTATTTCCACCTAAAGAGTGTCAGGCTAGTGTTAAGCAACTATCGTATTGTCACATAGTCTGCTAAACTGTACTCTGGTGTTGCTTTAAGTTGAATAACGAAGAGGTCCTTATCGGTGCTACTGAGTTCTTCCACAGCGTTTACGATCAATATAATACGGTCAATGCTATAGGATATTACTTGAGTAGAATGATGTAAACAAGAAGAGGTACAGACAGGAATAAGTAACACAAAGAAACAGAAAGTGATGCCGTGTTCTACCATAAGATTATTCTATGATCCTGTGCCCATTATTATATGTGATATAGGTAGTATCATGCCAGGTCACCCTACTTCCAAGCCCGGGCTGATGGCCTCATAAAAACAGCTGACAGCTGGACCATAACCTCATGGGCAAGCAATAGACATTTTCTCTTTACCACAAACTGTTATTGTATTCTCACAAGTCAATATATTTTTCTTTACATATAATTGTAGCCATATTCACAACCCACATAATCAAATCATTTACGACAAGACAAGCCAAAATGAAATCGAACTTAAAGTGAAGCCATTTACTACGTTAATTCAATTTTGGTTTTCTCACAAAATGTTCATCCATATCCTTCCTTCACTCACACCAAACATTTACGGTATCTTCTAGGACACGTTATCAGCTTATTTGATAAGAACAATACATACTAGTATTACAATCAATAAATGTTATTTCATTATCATGAAGAAAGACAAACTTGTGTGGCCTTCAAAGGCACAGACTATCACAAAGACGTCCTTTTTCTTCGCATATTTTACAACACAAATTCCAGGAGGATGGTTGGCTGAGAGGTAAGTTAACAGCTAATCTGGGCCCCAATAATGGTAAGTGTTTGTTTAATTTTCTGCGAAATCAAATTGGCACCCATTGAAAGTAAATATGTGCATAAACATCAATTTGAGGGACACAATAGACGACATATGAACTATGTTTTTGTTGTCATATAAATCTAAATGAGGAAGAACAGAACAAGACAAACATTAACGGTAAGTTATTTTGAAATTAGATATCTTATTCTGGGTCAAAAGAGATCTTTACAAATACCTCAACAACTTCTATTTACTGTATGTCAATCATTCTATCAGTGAACACTTGTCTAGTAATATCGGTATACATTTAAAACAATTGGCAACATTTTCAAGCTGCTTAAATAATACTTGGCATTTCTCGTAGAACAAACCTGCTTTATAACACTAACGGCTGTCGTATGTGAAATATTCACTGTTTGATTATCGTGTGTTGGTCAGGTCGGGTAATTTTACCTGCTACTGTATGCAGTAAACAGTACAACCTGTGGCTGCCCTGCTGCCTTGCAGGTAAGCTCAGGAGAGTAAAAGGCTAAGGGAGGGGACCCCGACGTAAAACAACCCCACTGCCTTGTGGGTGAGACTTTTTAGTCAAAGGCTAGCGGAGTCAACCGTAAACAAACCGACGGAAGGCAACAGAAAACCACCGTCGTAATTTCTTTGTATAATCATGAATCGCCACAACATTAGATATACCGACAACTGAAAAGACAGCTAATTTCCAATGTTAGAAAGAGACAATCATCATTTTTTGGCCATGTAATGAGAAGAGAACAACTTGAATATATTGTAACAACTGGAAAAATTGAGGGACGAAGAGATAGAGGGAAGCAAAGAGAAAAAATAACAGACAGCTTAAGAGAATGGCTTGGCAGAAGGTCAACAACAGAAATGATAAATAGCTGCCGAGATCGAATGTTGTGGAAAGACATGATCACCTACGCCACTAGGCCCGGTACTTGATGATGATGATTATCGTGTACTTTAACTTTTGCAACCCAGGTATCCTGGAATATGACCTGCGCATATTGAATTGCGTAGGATGAATGAGAAAAAAGAGAAACTGAAATCTAATTTACTACTGGCACATAAAACTTAAATAAAGTAAAGGGCTATCTACACGCATAAAGGGTACGGGAATATAGTGTTAGTGCCAATGTTGTTTTATGATAAACTTTGAAATGTATGATCAGTATCACACCAGGTCGCCCTAATTTTTTTGAAAAAAAAATCAGGTACCCATTACAGCCTCGGTGAACCAAGGTGATTTCGAAAGGGTTTAAACCAGACCATAGTAAACTAGTCCTTAGTAACCCAGCTCACTAATCACTGAGTTATATGGGCTTCTTTCAATTTAAATATAACTTAACTGTGTTAAACAGGTCAATTAAGTATTTCCTATAATAGGAAACAATGTTAGCTTCAGATAGTAAATTGAGAGACGTGTTACTCAGACGATGTATGACAATGGGAGTGAAATAGTTTCCCACTGTTAATTAGAATAATTCTTAGCATATGGAAGTGGATCTTGAACAATTAGAGAACAGACAATAACATCGCTGAAAACCATAAAGACTGGTTTTATGGCAGGATTTTGAAAAAAAAAGGAACAACATGAGAAGAGGAAAATTGGAATGCTTGGTTACAACAGGCAAAATACAAGGAAAGAGATACCGTGGGCTACAGATAGAGAAAATACTAGATAGCTTGGTGTCCTGGCATGGCAAACAGTGAACAACAGAACTAATAGGATGCACTGTAGATAGAAGATTGTGCAAGGACATGATCGCCTACGGCAACCGGTATGGCACGTGATGATGATGTAATAAACAGTAGTGGGAATAGGACGTATCCATGTCTTACACCTGATCAAACTTCGAAGTGGTCTGTGTAGCCGCTGCTGTTCTTACTTGCCGCTGCTATTGATGTAGAGACGTTTAATTAGGTTAGTTAGATGTTAGCTTCCTCCTATCTCAATATTAGTCTTTAATTCATTCCCCTCTCTCTCTCTCTCTCTCTCTCTCTCTCTCTCTCTCTGCGATCAGGACTCAATCAGAGTAGTGTTCCAGACTCTCACATGAGCTGTCAGGTTAAGTGTGTTGATAACCCCCACAGACAGAACATCACAATTTAATTCATTCCATTGTGCAGAATATGTTTTTTTTTTTTTGCATTTCTCTTCAAAAACGTTTAGTTTCTCTCAATCTCTGTTGTTGTCTTCCAACTCTCACATGCACAGTTAAGTGACAGACTAAACGCCTGAGTTGAACATTAAAAGTTACTGCGATGAATTAAATGAAACAAATAATTTCACAATCTCTGGAACAATTCTTTATCTTTTTTTATGTTAGCCTTTACCCTATATTTTAGCTGTAATTTGCACAATGTATAATTCCCTTTTGTAGACTTAATTAATCTACACAATACACACGCAAAATGAAATATGTAGAATAAAGTGATTATGTTTAGGCAGGCAATAGCTTCAATGACACAGATATTAGTGACTAATAAACAGTTTATCTGCAGGTATGGAGGGAAACATTTAATTGGATTGTCCATCTTAGCTTCTGGTTTCTTTAACCTATTTATCCCAGCGGCAGCTCATATAGATTACAAGCTTGTCGCTGTTATAGAAGTACTCATTGGACTTGTCCAGGTTAGTTTATGGAAGTGTTTTCATGTTTTGTTTCTAGAAGAAACGCTTACCAGAACTCACATTAAACGAGGAACTGTTAATAAATCAGGTTTTTGAAGTTCTGTGTACACATACGTGAATTATCGTTGTCAACAACCATAACGTAAGATTGTAATCTGTCATCGATTCAAGTTCTCTGTTACTTATAACAACAATATTTATCATGGGATCTTTTAAGTCGTACATGTTTACTGGTACGTGTTTTGGATCGTTCCGACTGAAATAAGTCCTGGTTGTAATTGATATTGTTTATGAGGTAATTTGGCTGTTATGAACTGGAAAGTGCAATCTACAGTTTGACCACATTTGGAATCATAATCCCAAGTATCTACAAATGATTTCTACTAAAATGATAGTCTATGTATATAATATGTAATGCTTTATACCATTGGCTCAGCAAAATCATCCACGAATAATCACGCAGTAGGAAAATACATAGAATGACCAAATAAAATACTACCAAATCAAATCAATGACAGCTGATTTACCTATCACAAGTTTCAAAGTGTTGAATGTGGTCATCAAATAATCAAGCAATTTGTGCTTGCCTCTTCAATGGGGAACTAATAAAAAAAATTCAACATTGTGTGTCTATAAGATAAAATGAGGTTCTACAACCCTCACTTATCCAAACAATTAACATTTAATTATATAATCTGTTCTGAAAAAAAAAAATCGCGAATTCAAGACCACTCAAAAACCAAAAGTAATATTATTAAAAAGTTTCTAGATGTCCAAGACGGCATGTAATCCAGACATCATAACTGTTCATGTCAGACGGTTCACTGCTAGGTCAAACGGGAAGATTAAACTTACAAATTAGGGACATATCAACAACTCAAACAGATATTCAGGTCTTTTTAAATAATTGGAAACATCATCCGAAGCACTAATAGGGAGAACTGAATTCTCACAGTCGTTTCCATAGACGTGACCTATATAAACGTTTCACAGCGAGAGCTAAGCTTCTATATAATAACACTGAGATCTGGACACATAATACTTCAGCAACACAGAAATATGATTTATGAGAAATGATTTTTGTCCTTGTAGTCAATCTAAAAATATACTGAACTCAATCTCTAGTCTTGTAATCTGTACAATTTACATCGGACGAAAGTTTGACCTTCTAATACTGAGACGGCTTTGAAAGACTAGATCTTGGGTACTCAGAAGGAGCTTATGACCATCGTGACGTATATTGTTGATCGTGACTAAAATTTCCCGCAGAATAGAAAATTGAAAAGAAAAGAATAACGCGCGGCACAAGTAGAAAAGGACGGCAAAATACATGATCTCCTATAAGAGGCTGGGTGATTCAGTCTGTGTCGTGTGTTTGGGTATATCTTAACTTCCGTCCTAAAATCACATTCCTCCGTGTAGGGCGGCGAAAAAACATTGGGCCTAAAAAAACATCATCTAAATCGTTCACGTCTGCATAAGTTTTAGCATCTTGGACAGCAGCTTCAGGGGACTGGCTGGATGTGAATAGATGATTTAACTTGGCATCTTTGTGAATAAGGAAATAAAAAACATGATTGCATGAACTAATGTAATTAATGGTTACTTAAACTATGTCAGGTTGAATATTGGTGGATGTCGACAGTAACCAGAGGGTGGATTGTGTAGCCTCAGGTAAGAAAGCATATGTAATAGCTTTCAAGCGTTATATTTTTTAATGCAATGGCGTCACTTTAGGTTGGGGATTCCCATATCTGTTCAGACGCTTTCGCAGCAATCAAGAGAGTGGTCATTCTGGTCGTTCACACTGTTCTAGTGAACGTGTTACGTTTCGAAGAAAAAAGCGTGCATCTCATGATGCACACACCGGTCACTTTAACAGTCGTCGCGGACAGCACGAACCTGCGTGGGCTTGCAGCCAAATCCGTGTATACGTTATGATCAGTGAGCGCGCCTAGAGAATCGCTGTCCCAACAATTGAAGCCAGGTCTCCACTTCGACGAACCGCCCGTTTTTACTGTAATCCAGCTTGTTGTAAAATTTACAGTCGTTTCATTTAAATCAATGATCAGTTACCTGTAGTGCAAATTGATAGGCCTCGACGTCACAACCATGTTGACTTTGTGGTCAATTGAATGCGACCGGCACTCCTCTTTCTCCGTACACGAAATTTCAGACCAGAAAGAAGGGTCAAGGCAAAGAAATTAACATAAATGGATCATAATGCGAAGCTGCAGTGAAGTTAATTGTGAGGAGAAATGAAACAATATAAATATAGAAAATTAATAGAAAAAGAGTATGGTTAAAGCCTCACGCAACAAGTGGACAGCACAAAACAGAACAACATTATTTAATATTTATTTAATATTTATTTATTATTTCTTTATATTTCTTTTATTATTTATTATTTTTAAATTAATTATTTATTTTTTTATTATTATTTGATTTATTATTATTATTTTTTAAATTTAAATGCATATTTGTTTTATGTGTATTATATGTTTGTTCCTGTTAAAGGGCTATTGTGCCGAAACGTCATTCTGGTTTGTTTTCTCCACTTGTTACGTGAAGCTTTAACCATATTGTTTTTCTATTTGTTTTCCATGTAGATTTTTTTTTTCATTTCTCCAGACCATATAGATCCAATTGAAAACAGACTGCAGCAAAATGCCACCACTACTGAGCCATCTTGGTCTGTCGCCTCAACAGGATGGTAATGAATTCATGAACACTACTTCAAGTTCGTCTGTGCGTTGCCCTAATAATCGTACAGAATACAAGAAACGGATCGGCAGGCGGGTAATCTACAACTGAAAAGAAGCAGTTTAGATCATCGCTTATGAATTAAAATTAGAAGTTTGAGAAGTTTCTGCTAATGAGTTTGACAACTCAGAGAGCAGAAAGAGTATGAAGATCAAAACATTATTATACAAGCGCTTGTGTACCATAGTAAAATCTGGAATCTTTCTCGGGGCAGGCACTAATGTATACGTAATGGTTAACCATAACGCCAGGAAATATTTTAGAGCAAATAATCTATAATTGTCAATGATCATCGATACACCAGTGGGCTATTTGACAAAGTGGCATCTCAGAAACCGGGTCACAGGCTGACTCGATAAAATCGTCGGAATATCATCAGTGGGATATTGTGGTATAGAAGAATTTGTGTTGTAGTACCTCAAGAAGGGACAAGCACCAACAGATTCGGGAAATCAAGGTCATTGCAGCCTCCGCATTATAATCCAGTATGTAAGAATAAATAGCTCGTTTCGAATGTGTGACATTTGATTAGTCAATCATTACTTTAATGAAACTATTTTGTTTGTAATTTTTCAATCTTACATTTAGGGTGTAACCTGGCCGTCTATGTTTGTTATCTGGTCGCGTTGGGTATCGGAGTCGGAGAGACAGAAGCTCACTGTACTAACTTATTCTGGTAAGACTAACGATTAAAACGTCATCAATGTCTTGATCATAATTTTCAATATGCAAAAATAAAGAGCATGTATTCAGCGATTGTTGTTTCTAGAAATTTGTTATCTGCTGCCAGTACAATATCTTGACATTTTATATGTATTTTTATGTTCTTTTTAACGCCTCATATTACCATAATTTTCATCTTTTGAGTGATGATTGTTATATTGCTTTCAGGTTCATTGTTGGGAATGGCGATTACCTCTCCTCTAGTAGGCATTTTGTGCAATGATAACAATGTCTTTGGATGGCCATTCATGTTCTATCTTCCAGGTATATTATTCCGCTTTTTTAAAACTCTACCAGTAGCTTTGTTGTATTTTGAGAAACTTTAGAAATCAACAATTTTTCCTTGTCTATTAAAAATAGCTGAGCGAATTGTTAAAATGCGGTTATTGCTTCATCAAAACTCTTGTACCTGTATCAGAAGGGCACACACTTGTCTAGGTTAAGACCCGTAGCCTAAGGCCTAGTCAAATACAGAACTGAATCAAGGTAGGACCAACATATTTTCTACTTGGGGTGAAATATTAACCATTCTCAATAATCAACTCAATTTCATTGGACATGATTTTTTTTTCAATTGGCGGGTAGACTATATATTGTATATTACATATTTCGAATTTTTGAGAAATTCAGCATGCTAAAGTTTTGACTCAAAGGCTCTTCAAATAGGCACAAGCACTAATGACGTATTTTACAAATTAATAAATTATTCATTGAATGACAAAATAAATATTCCTGTCCTTTATCTTCCTATTTTTACTACTTTAAGTTTCGAGGGAGAGATACAGTTTTGGCTCTTGCTCTTCTGCTTGCATCAGTCATTGATAATTAATGGTATAAAGTGTCTCTGATGTTTTCCTCCAACGATGTCTGGGTCTGCATCAGATCCTAAGTCCTTCTCTTCTTTCTAAAAGTGTGCCTAGTATGTATGGTATGGCAATATTCTCTCCAAGTGAGTAAAACATTTTATTTGCTGTCTTTGTATGCTTTCTAAATAGTTCTATTCCAAACGCTTTATTTTATGACCTCATTTCTAATATATTTCTTCTGAATGTTCTTACAGTTTTTTTCAAACATTTCATGTCTGTTGTGAGTAACGTTCTTTTCTGACTTGTTGTGAGTGACCATGTTTGGCACAGGTAAGATAGTGTGGCGATAAATGCGCTTTGATGTTATGATGTTACTTTGATCTCATTGGCATGGTCGAATATTGCAGGAGAAGGAGAAGCTGCTCCAATACTAGCTTTGCGTTACTACATATATTGTTAATTACGTTACTGATTTTGTCATCTATGGAGAATATTGTTCCTAGATCCTTGAACTCTGATGCCAATTTGTTTAAACTACGTCCTCTATTGATATATGTACGCTTGGTTCTCATTCTCTATTGCCAATGAAAACTGTCTTCTTAGTTTTCTCTATGTTGAATAAATATATACCAATGTTATGACAACAGTGAATCGTCAAAGTTACTGAGACAAAGACCAGATAGTAACAGTGTGTTAGGGCTACCGAAAACTGGCATGAAAATACATACAACAGACGCAGGTACAAGGTCAGATATGTAGATATGTAGAAAATAAAATTGCAAAACATTTCTCAAAACTAATAACTTTGTCTTGACATCAACCAGGAAATGGTTAAAACTTTCATTTATTTGTGATAAGAATGTATAGATAATATAATTGATAAAATTACTTACACTGACGTAAAGGAAATGTTTCATCTACTAAAAAGAATTGTGCAATCTAATTTTGTTTACGAAATAAGAGGAGTCAATATTCGTATTAAAATTATACGATAAATTATAGTAGTAAACAATCTACAGATCACATTACGATAATATCAACCACGATATGGTAATTATGTCTGCAAAACAACAGGGGAAAAAAATGAAAAAAGATCAACTCGCAAAAGATGTGTGTAAGGTTCCGAACTGAGAAACAGTAAAATCACAAGTAAGCTTTATAAACCTTTTATATGAAGTTGGATAGGAGGGATTTAATTTAATCTATTCTATTCTATTTTATTCCATTCTATTCATTAAATCAATTTCATTGCTGTCGGGGCATTCCCATATCCGCTCCGTCGTGCGACCCTCTCGTAGCGTATGCAGATTGATTGTTCCTGTAAGGTGTTAGTTACAGATACATCTGCTTTTCCCACTAAGCACTCCAGACCAACAAAGAACATTTTTTACCTTTAGACCCCTAATTCTTTCAATATATAACTCATTGCCACACACATTTCCATCGTCTTCTCTTATGGATTGGAAAACAAACCTGGCGATGTCATCTTTGTCCAGAGTAAGGCCACACTCAGTGTCAGAGCTGCAAGCGGGCTTGTTGGCTATTTCATTGCCGTGTACACCAGATGCCCTGAACAGTACACCCAGACTAGCGCGCTCACTGTAGAGTCTTTAAAGAGCAGCATCCACTCCTGCTGGACTGTCTGTCCGTTCTTCTGTAGCACACCTTGCGAATCAGTCACTAAGATTGCATGGTCAATTTTCTGTGTAACTCACCATGCCATCGTTGCTGCTTCTATCTTCATTCTCCTTCTGTAGCACACCTTGCGAATCAGTCACTAAGATTGCATGATCTATTTTCTGTGTAACACGCCATGTTATCGTTGCTGCTTCTATCTTCATTCTCCTTCTGTAGCACACCTTGCGAATCAGTCACTAAGATTGCATGATCTATTTTCTGTGTAACTCACCATGTTATCGTTGCTGCTTCTATCTTCATTCTCCTTCTGTACACACCTTGCGAATCAGTCACTAAGATTGCATGATCTATTTTCTGTGTAACTCACCATGTTATCGTTGCTGCTTCTATCTTCATTCTCCTTCTGTAGCACACCTTGCAAATCAGTCACTAAGATTGCATGATCTATTTTCTGTGTAACTCACCATGTTATCGTTGCTGCTACTATTTTCATTCTCCTTCTGGATACCAAATGCTACACTTTTCAGATTCCCTATCCAAGTCTCTGCCATGTTTGTATGCCACAAAACCCTACCCGCTGTGCAGTTCGCGAGATACACAACCATACATGTAGATCATAAGATCCTGAGATGACGAATTTTGTTTATCAAATTGAATTGACTTTAATTGAACCGGGCTTTCTTTATGAACCTTTTACTTTATGGTAGAAGTGGATCGCCACATAGAAGAAAATAGACACAAACATTAAGTTGTTCAAATAGTTTGTGAATTAAAAAAACAAATTTTTTTTTAGAAACTTACGAAAGTGCTCGATTGCTTTCGTTATTGCGTGAGTATTCCGATAGAATGTTATTTCAGATAATTGATTACATTAAACCTACATGTGTACCTTCCGTTGTTTCTTATACCTTTTTCATCCTTAGTATCCAATGACTGTATTGTAATAGGTGTAGTTTCATGAATTTTCATGCGGTTAACCAAACATCAACACTAGAATCTTTAGCTCGTCCCCACCGTTACCTTTAGTTTGTACTTGAATCACAAAATATATCCAGTTTAAAGATGTCCTTAACGCTCCCCCCCACCCTTTTTTTCCCAATTATAAATAGTCGGCTTATCTTAATTTGTCCTTCTGCTCAACAGAAATCACTTTTCTTTCATTGATTCATTCATTCTTTCTTTTTTCGTTATTTCTTTCTCTCTCTCTCTCTCTCTCTCTCTCTCTCTTTCTCTCTCTCTCTCTCTCTCTCTCTCTCTCTCTCTTTCTTTCTTTCTTTGCTTCCACTTGTCGAAACAAATATAAAGTTCTGGTTTGCGCTCCATTTTTCAATCATTGTTAATTGATGTTGTTCCGCCGTTTCTTTGATGTTGTTGTAGCATTTCTTTGATGTTGTTTTAGCATTTCTTCGATGTTGTTGTAGCGTTTCTTTGATGTTGTCTATCCATCTAACTCCTGCTCTGCCTCTTGCTCTTTTACCTTCTCTAATTTTAATACATGCCTTACCTGGTAAGATGTTTACGCGGCATTCTTTCTAGGTGGACAAAACAATTAATTTGTTGTTTCTATGTGTAGCTTAGGATGGGTTCAATGCCTTCTGTTTCTCTTATAATATCATTTCTGACTCTTATCTCTTTCCTTTGTTCACAAAATCCGTTCGCATATAAAGTACTTTTACATTACTTTATGCCTCTGTTAATAAATAAATATTTTAACCTTACTTCAGTGCTCACCTTTTGTCGCAAAGTCCACCTACATTAGTTTGCCCTAAACATCCATAAATATAGTCTATAACTATACTCGAACCATTGAAGGCAAAACATGGAAACTCTAAAATTGCCTCGATCCCCGCATTTCCACCACAGTATTTCAATGCAACTGACAATTACTATTTAAGATCCATTTCATCCTGGCAAGCCTGAGACAATAGCTCAGTGGTTAGAGAGCTGGGCTAGAAAGGACACGAGTTCGAGTTCGATCCTGATCGACGGCTTCCGGGTATACACATCCTTAAATGGGTATCGGATTTTATTAGAAACATCATGCATTTAACAGAATTAATTCTGTGAGATACATTTGCAGATTGATTCATAACAAAATCTTTTTCTGAGTATTTGTAAACCTAGACCCGATAGCAGATAAGTTTTCTTGCTCGAACTAAACCTTCCCACAGCCATTTATCATCGATATTCTAATTCTCTTGCTCGTTTATTCATTTCAGAAATAAATTATGTATTTGCTTTATATTCACGTTAAATATCTGGCGTTGTTGGCTTTAATTATAACAACATATTTGTAGAAAATTAAATCATTCGCATCAGAAAGAAAGTGTAATTACTAGTAATCTCATAATATACCAGTTACACAAAAGTAGTGTATTTAGGGGTATACAACCAATATTAGAGACAATGGGTTCAGAGAGATTTATAGAGGGTCTACATGACATCGATAGATTGGACGGTGGTAAGAAGAGAAGACTGATCGTCATCGACGAATTGATGTCGGAGACGGACGAGAGGGTAACAAAATTATTCACCAAAGGTAGTCATCACAGAGATATTAGTGTGATTTATATTGTTAAAAATATATTCGGAAGACAAAACAAGTAACATCGAACCATAAGCCTCAATACACATTATTTAGTCCTTTTCAAGAACCCGAGAGACGGAAGTCAAATTATCAATCTGGCTAAACAAATATACCCACGACAAGTGGGGTACCTCCAAGATAGTTTTAAGGACGCGACAGCGTCTCCTCACGGTTACTTGTTGGTTGATTTTCGTCAGGATACACCTGATAATCTTAGGTTGAGAACAAACATATTCCCAGGGCAGAGACAAATCGTCTACGTGCCAAAGTAGAGAATCATGTGTGATGAATCACTTAGACGGCACGGTGAAATGTATGCGCGCCGCCTCACCGAGTTGTTTAAGAGCCATATTAAAAACAGCCTCTCCCAAACTCATTAACTTTTTGTGCGAGTGTTGTCATAACATATTAAAAGGTAATGCTAGACTCACTCAGGGACAGAAGTGCGAGCTACGTCGACACAAGAACAAGTTGAGACTTCTCATTAAAAAAAACCGACTCTTAAGCGGCGGAAAGAGATTCTACAAACCGGAGGGTTCATAGGTGCTTTGCTCCGACCTATATTAAGTATTCTTGAGGGAGTACTAGGGGAGTAACATTGGCTAAAAAAAATTGTTTTGATGGATCCTCGATTACTCGAGGGTCTTAAACAGACTACTAGCACGTATATCCCGCCCGAGGCGATCGGTGACAACTTGAAAGATTTAGATGATGAAATGCAACGTATACTATCCCTCGATGATTTTGCTCCCGCTGATAAAGCCAGAGTGTACCAACGTGCTCTGCATTAATATTTAACTAGATTGGAGCAGTATAAACGACGCTCATTGGGCTCGGTCGATCTCATTCAACACAACACGTCAACATAAAAACACCTTCCCCACCCCCACCATCAATCGAGGTACCGCCAGAGCAGACCAAGACACCAGCAGCCCAAACCCCAAAGATAGGTAATGAAACCACTCCACCCGCAACCACATATAAACTGAGACCTAAAAAAAGAAAGAGCGGAATCCCAACACCAAAATGGGAACGGTGGAGAAAATATTGACACGTCATTACTTTGCGCCTTCTCGTCCAGGGGCGTATGGTGGTGCAACGGCCCTGCAACGTAACACCAAACTGGGACTTAAAGAGATCAATCAATGGTTGAGTCATCAGGATACCTATATCCTTCATAAACCAATTCGTCGCAGATTTGAAAGGAGTCCCATTATAACGAGTGGACCCCAACAGCAATACCAGGCAGACCTAATTGATTTGAGACATTTGAAAAACCACAGCGATTGGTATTCCTATTTGGTTTCTTGCGTGGACATTTTCAGTAAATTCGTGTGGTCTGTACCGATACGAACCAAAACGGGGAAATCCTTAGTGGAAGCCGTCGGTAAAATATTTCGCGATGGGAAACCCGCGAGTTTTCAAACGGATAAAGGGTCAAAGTTTCTGAACAGAACATTTCAGAAATTCCTCGCTGATAACAACGTTCACTTTTTCAATACACAGAACGAAGATATTAAGGCCGCCGTGGTGGAACGCTTTAATAGGACTCTGAAACAACGGATGTGGCGATATTTCACGAAATCCAATGGACTGTCTTATGTCCGAGTCCTACCCGCCCTACTTCGAAGTTATAACCATTCGTATCACAGAAGTAAAAAATGGCACCGGTCGACGTCAACGCAGACAATCAAGAACAGATATGGAACACGTTGTATAGTAACAAACACAACTTTAAATTTGAAAGACCCCTGTAAAAGGTCGGTGATCGAGTTAGACTGGTCCTGGGCAGATCCAATTTTTAAAAGGGTTATGCCTCGGCTTGGACGAAGGAACTGTTTTCCATCAGTCGAGTAAATGAAACAAACCCCGTTACATATATATTGAAAGACGATGAGGGCAATGAGATAGAGGGGTCATTCTACACACCGGAAATTCAAAAAGTTGGAGACAATAACGAGTACAGAATCGATGGTATCATAACTGAGCGCCGCACATCATTTGGCTGAAAAGAGAGTTTAGTCAAGTGGTTTGGGTACGATTCGTCATTCAACAGTTGGAAACCGACCACGGACATTGTCAGATACAAAGACTAGAGATGAGTGAAGAAGAAGAATAAGTGGAAATGTTTGGAGAGCCCGATTTGCGAGCCGTAAACTCGGGAGTGAGGAGAGAGCGAACCATGCTGGGGACGGTGTTTGGGAAACTATCCCCCTACTTAGAACTTGTCTTTATTTGCTAAGTCGTAGTTATTTATACCGTTGTCGCGGTCTCGCTGTTCAATCTGACCACTGAAAAGCCAGATGCAAAGGACGGAAAACTGTGGATAGCCCTACTGAGCAGCTGTTTGGGTTACATGCTACCGAATCCAAACTTGGAAAGGCGACGGTGAAACAAGTAAAATGAGTTTTTATGTCACCCTACCCAGCAATGCATCTATGGAACTTTTTAAGGATAAAAGCCCCTGCCACTTTTTCGTTAAACTACCTCAGATCATTCACATTTCGGTGCAGTATGAGATCGCCCTGGTGGAGATACAGTTTTCGCTTAATTATTTCAATGTAATAGAGGGTGATGTCGGGATTTGTTACGAATCTCTCGCTAACGACGATATTTGCGATTCTAGATTTCATTTCAACGTGGCCCTGGAGCCTGGGTTATACAAGAAACCCAATGCGTTCATCGGTGCGTTGAATGCGTTGATCGTAAAAACGGAGGCGGAGGATTGGAACGCGGATGTGACAGCGATAAAAATGAGATTCGTTTACGCAAAGGAGGTGAATCAAGCCATTTTGAAACTCTACAAAAAAGGGGTCAGTGTTACCATAAGCGACACTTTGAAAATCATGTTAGCCATCCCCACGACCTCTATATCAGACACAACTCCCGAAATCTACAGTGCGGGCGTAATGGACTTAGAAAGTGTTGCGAAGAATGTCTACGTCTACTGCGATCTCGTTTTCTCTAGACCGGTCGGGGATGTGATGGTGCCTCTCCTCAGGAGCGTGCCTGTTCTCAATATAAATCACACCGTGGTGTTTCAGATCTACGATAAGCCTCGCTACCTACCCCTGAGATGATTTTCCTTCAATACAGTGGAAATCCTTTTAGCCAAATAACATAGAAAAATAATTCCATTCACCAACGGAACGTCGGTGCTAACGGTACAATTTCGAGCGAAGCAACATCTCGAGCTGGTATAATGGTGAGAGACACCCCCTTCATCGAGATGTTGAGTATGAAGACTTTTACTGTTGTCAGGCGGGTGATGGAATGCCCGTGTTTATATGAGGTCGAAGTCAGAGCGGTCGAGGAATCGGTAGTTTCTTTGGGGGAATCGGAAGGGCTATTTTACCATAGTTAAAAACAGGCGGTAAGGCCTTACTCAGAGAAGGATTGGGGACCGGTCTGCAGGTCGCACAGGACGCATTAGCCGTGAAAAATATCGGTGAAGCTTTCAAAGAACAAGCTACGGAGGCCGGTCAGCGATTGATACACATGGCCGTAGACCACCTGAGTGGTAACAACCAATCAGGAAGTGGTTTACAACAAAGCAGAAAACGAGTTATGAAGGTACCTCCACCCGGAGAACCCGTTACGAAGAGGATAAAACCGACAGCGAGACAGTTCCCCCTTCATTCGGCCCACAAGCTGAAGACGAGGGTGGCAAAGGATATTTTCGATTAATTATGTCCCTCATTCACCCCAAGTCGTGTGAGTGTCTTCACTCTGGTTTGGATTTATTTAGCGTTCCACCCACACAGACAGCTCTAGACTCTGGTCAATTTATTAAAATTCGTCCGATTGCAGCCTTGTCGCATGGCACACCAATAGAGTTTTTCATTTCGGGAAACAGCGAGGAGTATCTAGATTTTTTCAACACGTTTTTGCATCTCAGGGTCATGATCACCCTCCCGAATGGGGATAGTGTACCATCGGATGTTGAGGTAGGACTAGTCAACAATTATCTTCACAGTCTATTTTCACATGTCGACGTATCTCTAAACGACACGTTAGTTACACCATTAGAGAATACCTATCCTTTTACAGCGGTGTTTGAGGCCACGCAAATCTACGGGGAGGATGCGAAAACGGGATACTTGACGGCCGCTCTATTCTACAAAGATACAGCGGGTCATCATGATGATATGAAAGAAAATAGGGATTTAAAACACGGCGCGATTTGACTTCGGGTAGTAAAGAGATTAAAATGATGGCTCGTTTGCACTCTGATGTCTTTGTGCAGGATCGTTACATGTTAAACAGAGTCGATGTAAAGATCAAACTCACGCCCTCTAAGAATGTGTTCAACCTCGTTGCTTCCGATAGATCTGTGGGTTATAAGAGTAGTATCCCCTACGCCGCGCTCGTGGTCAGGAAAGCTAAACTAAACCATGCGATTTCTCTGGCCCACGAAAAGGCTCTTTTAAGCGGGAATGCACGGTACCCGATCAAGAGGGTTACCATCAATACATTTTCCGTTGCTAGCGGGATATTCTCCCACAGTCAAGACAATTTATTTTTGTCTCAAACACCGACCCGTGTAGTGATAGGTCTGATTACGGCCCGTGCCTTTAATGGTGTTTATACCGCTAATCAGTTCAATTTTCAACACTTTGGTCTGACTTATGTGAACCTGACGATCAGTGGGAAATATATCTCGTGAAAGCCTCTAAATATGGATTTTGAACGAAATCAATACGTGAGAGCTTACTTTGGTACAAATCTGGCCATGGGACTGATTGGTAAAGACGCTGGGAATAATATTGATTATCGAGAGTTCAAGGACGGATTTTGTCTATTTGGTTTTGACCTCTCCTCCAGCCTACTGGACGGCTCCCATTTTGAGCTAGCCACAAGAGGACCCTTGTCGATATAACTCAAGTTTGCCACTCCCACAACTACTCCCCTACAAGTTATCGTTTACGCCGAGTTGGACTCAGTACTCGAGGTGTCCAAGACACGGTAGATTCTAACAGACTTCGCCGTTTGAGAGAAAGAGGGTGAATACGAGGGAGATTTACAACCTTTTGATGTCGAATATTTTCGTTCGACGTTGTTCGCTTGTTAGTGTCCTTCCACGAAACCACTTACCGCCCACCATCGACCCAACTTTCCGATTTGTAGAATCTCTTTCCGTCGCTTAAGAGTTGGTTTCTTTTTAGTGAGAAGTCTCAACTTGTTCTTGTGTCAACGTAGCTCACACTTCTGTCGCCGAGTAAGCGCAGAAACCTAGGAGGCAAAGACAGAAAACTAGGAAGCAATGGCAGAAAACAAGAAGGGAAGGTCAGAAATTTAGGACGGAAGTTCAGAAATCTAACAGGGAGGAGTAGAAATATAGGAGGCAAGAAGAGAAAACTAGAAATCAATGGCAGAAAACAAGGAAGGAAGGTCAGAAATCTAGGAGGGAAGGTCAGAAATCTAGGAGGGAAGGTCAGAAATCTAGGAGGGAAGGTCAGAAATCTAACAGGGAAGGGTAGAAACCTAGGAGGCAATGACAGAAAACTAGGAAGCAATGGTAGAAGAGTCGACAAACATAGAGGGGTTGTTGTGTCCTTTAACATAAATCAAACTGGACTCCAGATTATAAGAAAGGAAGAGAAAAGAAGAATAAGAAACATAAGACTAACTCACCGACTTTGTGTCTGGGTCTAAATTTTTGCATTGTGACTAACATTTTTGAATATTCATCTACAATTTTTGACTATCCACATAATATTTTTGACAATGAGTCAAACTATTTTGCTTTTGTAGACTTTTTGGGCTTTGAGTCTAAGATTTTTGTCTTTGGTTCTAACTGTTTTCGCTATGGTACTAACTTTTTGACTATTGAACTAACTTTATGAAATTTGTTTTTATTTGACTTGATTTACCTTGAATGTGAAAGAGCGAGAGCGAGAGAGAGAGAAAGAGAAATCGTCACTATTTAATGTTAAATTTTTAGGTTAATTGCCACCTTACTACAAAACACGCCAACATGATGATGTTGCTAACGACGTTAAGCGTCAACGATAATACTTCTAATAACACACCCCTTGACGACCAATCAAAACAGCCCCTCTTTTCTCCATTTTTAGAATCATCACAACCAATTCGTTATTTAGATTTGCACACCTGACCGTATGGTCACCGATATCAGCACACTAACAGCAGATATCCTAAGAGATAATACTCAACCACGTCCACTTACACCCCCTCCCCTTCTCACTATTTAGAGTACGAGATCGAAAGTTGTGGCGAGACATGTTCACTCTACACCAACGAGCTTGGTACCTGATGATGCTGTTGAGGGGAGGGGATGGTATGGTGACACATATTGATGATGGTACATGACGATAGCGACGAGGATGATGCGAATTTATATTATCAACACAGAATGGCCCCGGGGCCAATGGGGTATAATGTCTCTGTGAAACAGGTTAAAGGAGGTATTTTATATAATTATTTATTCCAATTGATATTCAAATACTAAAGTGTTACAGTGAAGCTATGGACTAACACTAAAAAACCTATGAAGAATAAAGTTAGGCCCCCTACACTTTCCCAAAAGTTTTAGAACCGCTACACCGTTAATAGCTTTGGAAAAGTAAACATCGCGTGACTTGTCATGTGTTCCACGAGGCCTAGGTTCCGGCCACACCATATACACGACGTGGATTTTTATCGCTTCTACTATATTTCTTAATTAAGATCCAGTTTCCGGTTGTTTCCAAAATGGAGGAATTATTTTTCTCCGGCTTGGTATTGAACCGTTGATCAGAGGTTTAACAAGCCGCTATCGTAAAAACGATGTTGTTAATGAAACGTAGACCTGATACAGAATGTGTAAATTAGCAGTAGATAGTTGTGATAGTTTTTTCGGCCCTAAAACAACAACAAAAATAGGATTCTGGAATGTGCGAACAATGGCCGCTCCGACGAAACATGCACAGGTCGCGAGCGAGATGGACAGATACGATCTAGATATTTTAGGATTAAGCGAAATGCGCTGGCTTGGAACAGGTAGGAGATCTATTGATAATAAAATAGTAGTTTTTTCTGGAAGGGAAGATGGAAAACACCGTGAAGGAGTAGGCATAATGATGACAGACAAAGCTGCAAGAAGTTTATTAGAATGGGAACCAGTAAATAGCCGTCTGATACGAACACGATACAAAACAAAACATGGAAGACTTTCAATTATTCAATGTTATGCGCCTACTAACGAAGCTGATGATGAAGTTACGGATGATTTTTATAACCAACTGCAACAACTTATAAACAAAATACCAAAACACGATCTTTTAATTGTAATGGGAGACTTCAACGCCAAAGTAGGACAAGATAACGCAGGAGTGGAACATGTGATGGGGAGAGAAGGCTGTAATACAACAAGTCAGAATGGAGAAAGATTAATAGAATTATGTTTAATAGAAAATTTAGTTATAGGTGGGACATTATTTCCACACAAAAATATTCACAAAACAACATGGATATCTCCTGACGATAGAACATCAAATCAAATTGACCACCTATGTATTAAACAACAATTCAGATCATCATTAATAGATGTAAGAGCTTACAGAGGTGCTGATGTTAATAGTGACCACAACCTGTGCATTGGGAAAATAAGATTAAAATTTAGAAACCAACAGAAGAGGTCAATTACACATAAAATTGATAGTCATAAACTGAAAGATGAAGCCATAAAGGAAAAGTTTAACATAGAGCTAAGTAATTGTTATTCAGCACTCGGTGAAATAGACTTAGATATCAATGAAATGTGGGACTCACAGAGCAAAATACTAATGACAGCAGCAGAAGCAAGTGCCGGACTGAAGAAAATGGAAAAACGAGCTTGGATCTCAGACACCACATGGAAATACATCAAAGAAAGAAGAGAAGCAAAGAGAGCCGTGACTAATGTAAAGACAGATCTTGGAAAGGTTCTGGCAAAAGCAACATACAAAGAATTAGACAACAAAGTGAAAAGTTCGGCAAGAAGAGATACAAGAGCTTATATAGACAACTTGGCAGAGAAAGCAGAGACAGCTGCAATTACAGGAGACAGCAGAACTCTCTATACAGTACACAAGATGCTGACAAACACCTATACATCCAGTGGAACACCAATTCTAGACAAATCTGGATTAATGCTAACAACAAGCGCAGACATAAAAGCCCGTTGGGCAGAACACTTCAAAGAAATTCTTAACCGTCCACTACCTCACAGTTTAATAGATTTTGAAGCTGAAACACCAGCAGCAGAATTAGATGTAAATTTAGATGACTTCACCTTGAGTGAAATAGAAACCACCTTAAAGCTAATGACCAATAACAAGGCTGCTGGAGAGGATAAGTTAACAGCTGAGATCCTCAAGGCAATTGATAGCCATAATTTAATACATCTCCAAAAAATGTTCAACATCATTTGGAAAACAGAGAAGACGCCTCATAAATGGAAAAAAGGAATCATTGTTAAGATCCCAAAAAAGGGCAATCTTAGAGATTGTAACAACTGGAGAGGCGTGACACTTTTGTCAGTTGCCTCAAAGTTATTCTGTAAAATCATCCTAAATAGAATAAAGGATTCAATAGATACAGTAATGCGTGAAGAACAGGCTGGGTTTAGAAAAGGGAGAAGCTGTCTTGACCACATTTTCACTCTACGACTTATATTGGAGGAACATATTGAAAAGCAAAAACCTTTTGTACTTAACTTCATCGACTTCAAAAAAGCATTTGATAGTATTCATAGAGATTCTTTGTGGAAAATTCTGAAGCAATATGGTTTACCATCAAAAATCATAAATATTATCAAAGACATGTATGATGGTTACACATGTGCAGTTCGAACAGAGGAAGGACTGAGCGAATGTTTCCCAATAGAAACTGGGGTTAAACAAGGATGTATTTTATCGCCCTTGTTATTTGGAATTGTTATGGACTTCATAATGAAGAAATGCTGCACTGGTAATAAAGGCATCGAATGGATACAAGGAGACCATTTGGAGGACCTCGACTTTGCTGATGACATAGTTCTCATCAGCAGTCAGATAAAAACGATGCAGGAAAACACAAATGAACTATCATCAATAGCCAGCAAAATTGGGCTTGAGGTCAATCATGAAAAGACTAAAGTCATGAAAAGTTTAATTCCAACAAGTGACAAAATATACATGGAAAACAAACCAGTAGAAGAGATCGAGCACTTTATCTATCTTGGAAGTCACATTGATCGAGAAGGGGATACGAGCAAAGAAATTAGAATCAGACTGGCTAAAGCAGCAATGTCTTTCAGAAGCCTTGAAAAGTTGTGGAAATCAAAACTCATTAGCACAAACACAAAACTTAGGCTATTCAAATCAAATGTACTATCAACCCTTACGTATGCGTGTGAAAGCTGGAAAACAACAAGAGATATAGAAACAAAGTTGAACGCATTCGAAAATAAATGTCTAAGGAAAATACTTGGTATAGAATGGAACGAATTCAAAACAAACGAGGAAATTAGAGAAATCGCCAATCAACCACTAATATCTTCAGTAATAAAGAAAAGAGGATGGTCATACGTTGGACATGTGATGAGAAGAGATAATAATCGAATAGCAAAGCAAGCCCTCATATGGGAAACAACAGGTAAAAGAAAAAGAGGAAGACCCAGGGAGACACTGAGAAGAACATTGATGAGAGAGGCAAGAGCAGCAGGAATCGGCTCCCTCAATGAGATAGAACTGCTTGCACAGAACAGAGACAGATGGCGAGATTTAATAAAATATCTTTAAAAGAAAACTGCTAGAACAAAAATTCATATAGGAGAAGGTGTATCTTGGTCTACGCCCTATGGGCCGGTTACGGCTCGAAAGGTCAATAGATAGATAGATAGATATTTCTTAATGTTCTTTCATTTTATTATTTTTATATAAGTTTCGCGTTCATTATAATATTCTTAAATATCACATTCTTAAATTTCTACTTCGATTTTTCATCGGACACATTATTTACCTATCGCCTAAGCTGCATCTTTTTTCTAACAATACCCGTTCAACGTCACTGCTTGTCAGAATTTTTTAACTGTCGCCCAATACCCGCCTGAGATACTGAGATAAGCCGGCAGATAAAAACATGTTTCTTAACATGTTAAAAAACATGGTTTTTAACCTTTTGTTTGCGTAAACCCTTAAATACACTACTCACAAACACCAGTTAACTTAGAGGATTAACATTCTATACTATACGATATCACGAAGTTGAACAACTTTTCGCAAAATACAATTTTATGAACAAGACACAACCATAAAGGCTGTAAAATCTATAAAATTACATCTAAAATATCATTTCAAATTAAAACGACTACTCTTTACGTAGGAAAAAGAGTTCTTAAATGTTATGTAGAGCCAGTCTTAACATATGGATGTGAATCATGGACAATAGGACAACAGACAAGAAAATCACTGGAGTCTGTAGAAATGTGGTTTTACAAAAGAATGCTGAAAATAACTTGGACAGCTAAGAAGAGTAATAAAAACGTTCTAAAAGAGGCCAAAGCAAAGGGAGAATTTAAATTTCAATATTAGGAAGAAACAATCATCATTTTTTGGCCATGTAAAGAGAAGACAACAGTTGGAAGATATTGTAGCAACTGGGAAAATTGAGGGACGAAGAGATAGAGGGAAGCAAAGAGAAAAGATACCAGACTGCTTAAGAGAGTGGCTTGGCAGTAGGTCAACAAGAGAAATGATAAATAATTGTCGAGATCAATAGTTGTGGAGAGACATGATCACCTACGCCAGTAAGCTTGGTACTTAATAATGATGACTTTCTACGTGCTCTACGTGTACTTAACATGTCCTTAGTATAAGAAAGAGAAGTAGACGTGATGTTTACATTGCAAATTAATATCCAACATTTCAAACAAATACTCAAAGACTCATTTATTAATTATGTTAAATGATGCAAATGAATCATGTTACAATAATGATTATTATTTCTTTTTCCAAATGTAAAATGTGATAATAATAGCGCACTGAATCATCTTTATAATCAAGATTTCCATCTGTAGGATTCGACATTAATCAGTACGATGTTTTCTTACGTTTTATTGAGGTCAAAATTTCATGATGACAATTAAACTGCAACTGCCTTTAAAGATAGTGAATAGCGGAATTAGAAAATCAAATTTGACCGGTAAACATATATGTAGCGATATTTCCTGCAGGTAAAAAAAAACAGCGAAAGGCACTCGTATTTCTAGTTGCAACGAGCTGGCAGCTTGTGTTAGCACTCTTATTCTAGTAGCAAGGAGCTGTCAACTTTTGTTAGCACTCTTGTCCTAGTAGCAAGGAGCTGTCAACTTTTGTTAGCACTCTTGTTCCTAAGGGCAACGAGCTGGCAACTTTTATTAACACTCTTGTTCCTGGTAGCAACGAGCTGGCAACTTTTGTTAGCACTCTTGTTCCTGGTAGCAACGAGCTGGCAACTTTTGTTAGCACTCTTGTTCCTAGTAGCAACGAGTTGGCAACTTTTGTTAGCACTCTTGTTCCTAGTAGCAACGAGTTGGCAACTTTTGTTAGCACTCTTGTTCCTAGTAGCAACGAGCTGGCAACTTTTGTTAGCACTCTTGTTCCTAGTAGCAACGAGTTGGCAACTTTTGTTAGCACTCTTGTTCCTAGTAGCAACGAGCTATGCTACAGATACTTGTTCGTGTTACCATTGGTCTAGTGTGTTTTCTGTTGGACATCTGATCATGAATTTGTGTAGATTTTGTGTAAATTCACTTCTTTTTTTCCTCCTGTTATTTATATTTGACTCTTCTGGATGTGTCCACAGAAAATTAATGGCTGTTTATTAGTTGTTATCAGCAAACAACCTTACAATCTACTAAATACTTTACTCTCTGCGACAAAACAAGAAAGAATGGTGTTACGTAATATATTAAATGATTACAGAAAGAATATTCATTTACTGCAATGTAGAAATGATAAACATGAAGTGATAATAATAAGAAATATTAAATTGAAAACTACACAACTGAATGTTAACAAATATCGAAACATTAATAATGCCTGCCACTAATATTTGCAGGCATACTTGGAATTGCTTGGTATTTTCTTTGGATCTACTTTGTGTTTGACTCACCGACAATGCATCCGCGAATCTCCAGTGCTGAGAGATCATATCTCATCAACTCTTTGAGTAAAACTGTGTCAATGTCTCTGGAGGTAATGAAACGTTAATGCTGTCTTCGGACGCCTGAATATAAGGTTAAGATAATATATTGTAGGGTTTATCTTTGACAAGGTGATGAATATGTTTCAATGAGAATGAAGATAGTTTGTAAAAGTTCAAGTATTATTGACAAATTAGTCTTCCTTCTTCTTCTTAATCTTTTGAACTCCAGAAGAAGCATAAGAGACCACCAATAGATCTCCATCCAATTCGATCGTAAGAAAGCATGGACTACTCTCGCCAGGACTTGCCAGAATCTTTCATTTAATCAAGTATGGTTCGTCGGCATACCCCCGCTCCCTAATGGTCTGTCTCCCCTTTGTTTGCCAGGTGGTGCCCATGTTAAAATTGCGTGCGGATGGCTGGTTCGGTCCATTCGTAGAACGTGGCCTTGTCATTTATAACGTCTTTTTTCACTTCTTGATTGATGTTGTTAATGCTTGATCTTCTGATGGCTTCTTCATTCATAATGTGTTGATCGAAACTGATGTTAAGAATCTTCTTATGACAGACAGCGCCCTTGAAATCTGCTAAGTCGGCTTATGGTTCATTCTCCAAGTTTCTACAGCATATAGGAAAATGGATCGTACTTGCTTGGAGATGAGATGGACACTAGTTTATCGCTGAAAATCTAGATCTGTTGAATGCCTGGGCTGACTTGCCTATTCAAGCAGAGATCTTTCTTTCAATGTTTCTATTTGACGAAATATAGTTTCTAAGGTGTATATAAAATAATTAACTTCTTATAGTCCCACTCCTCTGAATGTAACTTTCTTTGTCCTTCTGTCATTTATTCTCATACCCTTAGCTTTCTTTGCATTTATTTTCAGTCCTACTGAGTTAGCAAACTGATCTATTATGTCTGTTTTCTCTTGTATGTCTTGGTGACAGTGGACAAGCAATTCGACATCATCTCCCAAGTCAGTATCTTCAAAACGTCCAGGAAGACCCCATGTAATTCCTCTTGGCCTGTCCACGACAGCCATTCGCATGATCCAGTCCATCACCACACGGAAAAAAGTGGTGACAACATGCGTCCTTGTCTAACTCCCGTTATGACTCTGAACCAAGCTGTCTGCTGTCCTTCATGTTCTACACAGCACTGGTTGCCTTCGAACATGTCCTTTAGAATATTGACAATTTTATCCGGGAACCAGTGGTAGTATACAATTTTGCAAAGCTATGGGTAAAGAATGCTATCGAATGTCTTCTCAGAGTCTAAGAAGTTAAATATAAGGGTGACTTCCATTCCAGTAAATGATCTACAACGGTTTGTAGACAAACATTATATAAACTATATTAAGAAGAAACATAATTTAATACTGAACATAAATATAAAACAAAAATGATAGTTCATGAAGAGCTAAGGCAAAGAACAGATCCCAGATAATATATTATTCAACCCATTTTCAACAATAAAGATTAGATACACAAGTTCTTTATTGTTATGTAAAATCAATCTTGATACACATACACATAATTAATTTTGACCAGTCTGAAAACTGGCAAGAAAATCATCTGAGGACCAAGACTCGTGATTTTACAGAAGGGTGGTGAGAATGTTACGGGCAATTAAAGATAGTAACGTGTGATTTCTTAAGAGGTAAAAAAAGATAGAAAAATTACTCTTAACGCCCAGGGAATATAATCGTTATTTTTTGTTATGTAATGTGAACATAATAATTGCAATACATTGTGACAAGTGAAGGAATAAACGTTAAGGTAAAAGAGAAAGATGAAAACTGATAGACAAATTTGAATTTTTATATAATAACATTGGATTTAAATAACAGAATGGGTAGAAATTTGAGGAGAGTAACGACAACTAACGCCAGCAGGCACTATAATTAATATTAATTTTATGAAGATATTAATGATAGCATAGTAATTAGTACCGGAAGGAGGTAAAGAGAAAGACTAAAGATAAAAGTAACGCCGACACTGATGTACAGAGACCGAGGTAATAATGGGTGGAGGGTGTGAGAAAGAAGAACAGAACAAAATCTATCAATCCATCAATTACTCTTCCATTCGTCTACCTTTCGTCCATGCAACTACTTGTGTACCCGTCCATCAAATAAAAAATGCATCCATCAGTATGTACCCCAAGCTGTCTCTATGCATATCCATACGGCGGTTCATTCGCCGGGCAGGGCCACGTTCCTTCTATATGTATTTCTATCTACCCTTGCATCCATTGATCATCGTAGAATTTTTGTTTTACCAAATAAAATAATTTTTGAAATTGTCATGATATATGGTAGATAAACATATTTAATTGAAATATACTAATGAAACCATGTGGCATCAGATGCCTTGCCTGCTGGTGTAGGTGATCATGTCTCTCCACAACTTTCGATCTCGACAGTTATTCATCGTTTCTGTTGTTGACCTTCTGCCAAGCCATATTTCAAGCCGTCTGGTATCTTTTCTCTTTGCTTCCCTCTACCTCTTCGTTCATCAATTTTTCCAGTTGTTACAATATATTCCAGCTGTTCCCTTCTCATTACATGGACAAACAATTATGATTGTTTCTTTCTACTATTGAAAATTAGCTCTCTCTTTGCTTTGGCCTCTTTCAGAACGTTTTCATTGCTCTTCTTAGCTGTCCATGATATTCTCAACATTCTTCTATAAAACCATATTTCTACAACCTCGATTGATTTTATTGTCTGTTATCCAATTGTCCATAATTCACATCATTATGTTAAGACTAGCTCTACATGGTCTTGGGTATATAGCACTGTGCTAGGATAATGAATGAAATATACGTATGAAACCTCGAAAAAAAGCTAAACATGTTCAACGACTTTGCTGTAACGAATATGTTTAATGTGTTTAAAGCGCTTTTACTTTTTCCTCAAGCGCAACTTACGAACACCTTGGAAAGCAATGTTGACGTCAAAGCCAGCTTTGGCACTTATTGCTGTCCAGTCATGTGGTGTCTTTGCAATTTTCACCTTGATAAGCAGCAATTTTATCTACATGACCGCAATCCTTGGCTTTTATAATATTGAGGTATATATTGTGCATGTTAAGTTGAATCCTATTCGTCTTCAACTTAGATTTTAAAAAAAATTATGTTTATTTTTTCCTTCGCCATCTTTTACCTCTGACGAAGTCCCTAGAGACTAGGAACTGAATTTTACATTTTAATCCGTTTTTACCTGGTCGTCATGTGCACAGGCAGAGATAACTCCGTTTTCGGAGGTACTTATCTTTTTTCCGTCGATGAGTAATTGACGTTTCAAGCCGGCCTCGCTGTAGAGACCAGGGGTGGTTGACCGACAGAAAAATAATAAATAAAATTCCCAACTAGGGCAACCGAGATTTGAACCCACAACCTCTCTGAGACCAACCAGTCCCTCAGCTTAGATGTTTTAGACTCTGTGACCACTTCTGCTTCTTCTTCTGCTTTTTATTTCTTATTCTTCCTATTATATCAAAATCAGGTTTTTTAATGCTTTATGTAAATCGGGATGTACATACTTTTGTTTATGTTTTTTTTTATTACAATGTATTTATTAGATAACATAATGGCTGTCTACAGAAAAGTTAAGAAAACTGACATAATCTAAAAGACATAAATCAAAACTGAAGGCTAAAAAGACAAATCAAAACTGATAGTTCAGACATAAATCAAAACTGACAGTTCAGACATAAATCTTTATTTGATAAACATAAACCTTTTACAACTGGCACATTTTTGCAGTTTTACATAGTAAAGTAAAGTACCCCCGTCACGCCAAGTGGCGTATAGGGAAATATGGTGTTAGTGACCCTATATTTTACAGACCTTCAGCACAAGTTTTACATGGCCTCCTACAATTTCCCGATCCAGTAGCTTTATTTAAAGGCATGCCTTAAGTATCCTTGATAAAAACGTCATTGATGGTTGAACGTCTTAACAATATTCTAACGTGTGAGGTCTATACGGGATGTGTTTCTCTACTTCTTCATATCTTACAGCCTTTAGTGATGTTGTAGCTGGAAAGAAATTGATGGTTGCAACCATTTTTCCTCATTTGTCTGTGTCTGTGGCTTCTTGTTGTGTGCATACATTGAAAGCAGGAATTCAGACCTGTCCATTCTCTGGTATTGTCTTCTCTTTTATCGTCCATGTTTCCGTCACCAAATCAATAGGACCTGCTTTTGCCAAGAGAGCGGGATAGACACGAGGTGGTCAGGGAAATTAACTTATCTTTGCATAAACGTATTCTGATATAGCAAATACCGGGCTATCTCTGCGGGAAGCATTTATAAGACCCAGTACTTCTCAGGACCAATCTAAGCCATGCGGTTTTCATAGACCTAGAAAAAGGTATCAAAGGCCATCTGGGACTGACGCTGGGTATCTCGCGCGTCACAGAGGAAACTTCCGTGTAGCTGTCCAGGGGGAAACGTTCCAACAGGTAAGAGCTTAACAAAGATTATGATTATCATAGGAACAGTCCTAAACAAATATCGTTTTTATTATTATCTTTTAATGGCAAATGTCTAATAAAACCTGGTAGACAGAAGTCTTAGACTTAATTGATTGGGTTTCACTAAGAAAAAGCAAAAAACCTGATCAACAACGACATAAGAAAGTGTTTATGTGGTTATATATTTAACCTGATTTTGGTTCAGCTTCGTCTTTTCAAAATAGTCACAATAGACAATGCACATGATTCGTTAGAACCATCACGTTTCGCATGAAATGTGAGCCACCTACTTGCTGGCTAAAGGACTGATGATATCAAGAATTGATATGGAAACATTCAAGATCAGAATTTTATAAACAGGAGAGGAACAATGGGAAATATTGTGAACAACTCATCGAGTTTATGTCTCAAAGGTTTGCATTTGAGCCATGGTATAGCTAAAATTATAGCCATGAATTGTGTTGCAGTTTTGTTAGTCACAGTCCATGATCATCGTTGCTAATGTTTTGTAACGATGTTGTTGATGAAAGAAGGAAATGTGAATATAAACATGAACAGAATCATTTAAAATCGTGTATTCATATTGACAAGAAATAAACAACATTATCGTTTCTATTTCCTTTAGGCTGGCATGATAAGTGCCGCTTATTACATTGGGTCTTGCCTAGTTAGCATGATAACTGCCGTTGTGTACGATGCGATCGTTACCAAGCGTATTGTCACTCCGATAGTCGCTAGAAAGGTTGGGAACACAATAGGTAATATATTTATGTGTCTGTATGTATCATCTCTTACAAAAAGCCAAGAAGAATTAGTATGAACTTATATAGAGCTGCTTTACTAGTCGCTACTTATTGATTCTACCTTTTACTTCATGTGGGTTAAGGCAAAGTAATGCAAATGAATGCATAAAAATGCGAAGCTGCAGTAAAGCTATTGGTGAGGGAGAATTGAAAACAAATATAGAAAAAAATGTATGGTAAAAGCTTTATGTGATTAATAAACGACACACATTTGAACGACGTTTCGGCTCAATAGGCCTTCAGCAGGAACAAACAAACAACACACACATACATAGCTAACTAATAATGAAATATCCAAAACAATATAATCAAAACTGGTTTAAGAAAAGAGAAATTACTTCCCTGTTACGTGGACCATGGCCGGAACGAGAAAGAGAGAGAATCCGCGCGGTGGTTCGCTGTAAATAACCTGCTGGTCAAAGGGTCAAACAGTGTAAGGGTTCTAAAAATATGTGAGTAGGGGGAACTGTCTAGGTTACCAGACTACAAAGACACTGACAATGTCTATAAGTATCTAAGAGGCCACACATACATTATACACTCTCACAAAAGAGCGCATATATACATCTACAAATATAACTGCCCATACATATATCTAAATATATATATATATCTATATGTGCATACAAGCATACCCGTTATATGAGCACATGCAAATCCATACAAGGACAATCATATATGTGCAAAAAAGTGCGCATAACGCCCCCATAACAAGAAGAATACACACCGATGTAAGTGTGCATACACAAAGGAGAAAGAATAGAACAGAAGAATAACAGGTACTCCAAAGGCGGAAAGGATGATGTGTCTGAGGGTAGGGTACAATACGAAATCACCTAAGTATCGCAGTGGGGTCTAGTGGAGGAGAGCTATGAATAGCACGGCATAAGGGATAGACTAAAGTACCCAAACATGGGCAGCAGAGTAAACTAGCAATAGGGAAGGAGAAATTAAAGGGAAACCATGTATACGAGTGAGATACATTCATGCCACATGGGGTCAGCAAACCAAATTGGACTATAAATATTCTCCAAAGCAAACCGGCTACGGTTGCCAGAGTGGCACAGGTCAATGCCAGTGATGCTGATGTTGTTTTTGCTCTTGTGGTCCGATGAATTGAACTTGGAAGACACTGGAGTGTCAGTATTCTGTTGAACATCTCGAAAATGTTCACGAAAACTTTACCACAAGCGTCTCACTTACTCGCCAATATAAATAATGTGGCATCGTTGGCATTTGATGGCAAAAATTATTTCACGGGACACACATGTGAAGCCATGCTTAATCTCCAACCGTCTTTTAGGGAATAAAACAGAGTCAGTGCGGAGCACGTAGGCGCAGGTGATGCGGTTACGACCACAAGGAACCGTGCCCACGTGTTGATGGTCGGAGCGTGGGAGATGGCTCCTAACCAGAATATCTCCCAAATTCCTGTCGCGTTTGAAGGCGACCCTACGGGGGATCACTAAAGAATAGTCGAGTAGTGGGATCTTAGTGGAGAATGGAATGATAGCGGTTGAGTATCTTCACAGCGGCCAGGTTGGGATGATAGGTGAGAGTGAGTATAGTTCCCTCAGAAGGGGAGAGGTGCGGTTGGAAGGAGTGAATGCCTCGGGGGGAGAGATAAGGAGGACCCGCTGAAAGGCAGACTAGAGGATCGAATCTAGAGAAACCGGCGGCTAAAGAAACCTAACATGAGGTGAGCCTGTTGGAGGAAATCTTGGTCATCCTGGCAGTTTACTTCGCAGCCTCTACTTATGTTTTGTTCCTTTTACCTCAAAGTCGCTACTTATTATCTGTTACTTTATCCAGTAAAGCTGCTCTATTAAATTGTAAACTTGTAATTATTCCACAAGTCACCCAGCTTTACACAAGCCCTACATTATTATTACAAATATGTTCCTAGTTTTGTAAAATAAAACTGAAGTTGAGAACTATCAGCTCTAAGCTGGTTAAAATTAAATAACGCAAATACGGAAAAAAGCAAAAAATGTACAATATTACAAACAAGTGTTTTAGAAAGCTAGGACGGGCATCACAGAACTAAATCAAAGAAAACAATTTATTGTTCCATTGCTATCACCTCTTTAGTTTCAGTTATAAGTTTCTCATGTTTGTTACTCAACATATATGCGAGCAAACGTCACTACAGTCTCATGCTGATCGACGCGAGTTACATTACAAAAGATATTATTTTAAATAGAAATTATAGTAAAAGACAAAAGAACAACACATGTCGCAAACATGGCAGACACTATAGTAATTTCACATCACATTATACAGTTGCCTTTTTGTGTTGTAATAATTGCAAGAAATATTAAAGATTTTGAGAGGATGAATTTGTATGATGTTAAAAAAGTCACAACATTAGCACGTGACAACTTAATAACAGTGCATATCATTTGCAATCGATGTTGATTTGCCTTATCACGTGACCTCATATGATAATCCTAGATGAATTACTTGATTAGTTAAATATTTATGATTTGTGATAATTAATAAAAATACTTAACTCTCACGGTCGGATATTATAACTTGTTCCTCTCAATTCCTCGAAATATGACAAAAGTACATCTGAATGTTGATGTTCATATCCTTAATGAATCACATAGTACTGCTCTATCTATCATATAACTATTATCTCTGCACAACCTGTTCATTATAATTTTTAATAAGTATTTTAAATGCATCTGGATTACTTCTGCAGAACTGTTACTAAGAACGTGTATGCTATTCCTCTGTACTGTATTTAGGTAACTCTAAACACAAATATTGATCAATTGGAATATTACGACACATAATTTTCTTCTTGATTAGTAGACTTTAGAAATAGGAACACGAATCATCTTTGAATTATTTTGGAGACGAATATCAAAAAACCATCTTCTCTCTGTGCTCAGCTACCTACAGTCCTTGTCACATGTCTCAGTCAACCAATGAAATGAGGTTTTTGCGAGATTATAGTCTACTACTTGCTCCCGTGATGAACCTGGTGAAAAATTATAAGTTCTGGATGACATGGTCATTCCCATGTCACTCGACTGAAATCTTCTCTATATTTTTGTATTCCTATTATTAGGTCTTGTGCAACATCTTTATGTCAAGAGAAGTGAGAGAGTTTATCGGTGCGGTATAGAGTCAAAGAAATCAAAAGACGATTAGAAGTCACAGAGATGAAATTTCACAGAAACATGTTGAAAGTTCCCTGACAGCTAAAAAGATCAACGAGGACATTCACAAAGATGCCATTCAAAAGGGAGATCATCAGAAAGAAACAATCGACATTTTTCGGCCGCGTTATGAAAAGATGACAGTTGGAAAGCTTGGTTACAACTGGCAGAATACAAGGAAAGAGAGCGCGGACGACAAATAAGAGAAGCTATCAGATAGCGTAGTTCATGGCATAGAAACTGGTCAACAACAGAATTGATACAATGCACTATGGATATAAAATTTTATAAGGATATGGTCGCCTACACCAATCTGTATGGCACATGATGATGACTATTAGGTATCAGGTATTTGGCATGTGACACCTACCGTCTGCGGCCTCATCAAAGTATGATGTAAACATCTCGTTACTTGTTTACTTTGCATGCGACCCTGACTTCTGAATGAACTTTCAACTGAGCCTGTAATTATCTTGTGCAAGGATTTAATTTTAACTAAATGGTAGCTAACGAAATTTTCTCTATCATCTTATGCTTTCATTACTCTATCAAATTGTATCTGTCTTCATTCTCCTTCCTTCTGTATCGTCACCTCTGGACCCAATCACCAACACGGATAACTTTATACCCTGCGGACAGAGTAGCGGTTGGGATTTTGTGGCATACCAACATGACAGAGAATTGGGTAGGGGATCTGGCATTTGTAACATTACGGTGCCCAGCATAAACCATGGAGATAAGAGCAGCAGTGGTGGCGATAACATGGTTAGTTACACAGATCAAGCAGTGATGGTGACGGACTCGGGAAGCAAGCTACAGAAGACTGACAGACAATCCTGGCAGGAGTGGATGCAGCTCATAGATTTCTCTGTAGTTAGCGCGCGCTAATCTTGGTGTACTACCCAGTGAACGCTGGTGTAAGTGGCAGTGAAATAGCGATAAGTTCACTGGCAGTTCTAGGTTTAAGTGTGGCCTTTCTCTGGACAAATAGGGCATCTCTAAGTTTGTTCTTTATTCATTAAGAGAAAAAGAATAAAATTGTTAGGGCAGTGATGTTTACATTGTAATACTAAGGAGCCTTAAGTGGAAAAGGGATCTGGTCGATTCGGAATGCGTAGTGGGGAATACAGACATTATTGAGTTATTTACGGGTCATCATCATTGCACTTCGAACCTGTCCATAGGTGCGGAGATCCCTTCCTCAACACGCCGAAGATTTTTATTACTCACGGTTACATTACATCAATTTTCTTACTTTCAATATCTTTTTTTTCAAGATAATGTAAGCATGCCTAATTTTTCTTTTATTTTAAGTCGCACTAGTTACATTGTCATGTTTTCTTATGTCAGCCCCTTAATATTTGTAATGTTCGTCTGTAAAATTTAATCTATTTAGTTGAGGAATGGTGCTTGCTCATTAAATGCTTTCTTGGGTAATCGTCAAATCAACGTTACCTCAGCCCTCTCTCTCACTGTTCTCACACTCTACAGAAAATGTAGGGAACAGAACTCAATTGTGGTCAATGTGGAGGTCAACGGTCTCATCCAGAAAGATCCAGTCGTTTATACAGACGGATCTGTTATGTGATACAAAAGGAGTTGATGGGTATTTACGGCACTCTCGGCGTGTAGAAGGGTGAAAGAAGACAGTGGTACATACGTTATGACCACGAGTGGCATGCCGATGGAGCTAACGGCAGGGACCAGAGCATTCATCTGGTTAGAGTCAAAAGACTATGCCCACGCCTCCATAATGAGTGGGTCGATGAGCATTATACAAAAAAAGTGGAGACGGGCCCTGTGCGGTTGCAATGGGTAGAGTCATTGCAGAAGTCAAAAATACATAGGATCACATTTGTCTACGTCCCTGGACATGCGGAAGTACGGGGAAATGAAAGAGCGGGCAGGTTGGCTAGCTGCGCTGTAGGGAACGGGCAAATAAATGCAGTGCTGTGGTAACGCTGGAAGCAAGTAGTTAGTAGTGGGGTGTAGCAAGTAGCTTGTAGTGGGGTGTAGCAAGTAGCTAGTAGTGGGGCGTAGCAAATAGCTAGTAGTGGGGTGTAGCAAGTAGCCAGCAGTGGGGTGTAGCAAGTAGCTAGTTGTGGGGTGTAGCAAGTAGCTAGTAGTGGGGTGTGGCAAGTAGCTAGTAGTGGGGTGTAGCAAGTAGCTAGTAGTGGGGTGTAGCAAATAAATAGTAGTGGGGTGTAGCAAGTAGCTAGCAGTGGGGTGTAGCAAGTAGCTAGTAGTGGGGTGTAGCAAGTAGCTAGCAGTAGGGTGTAAGATACTCCAACAAGGTGTGGTGACAACTTTACAAAAAAGATAATGCAACAAAATTTTGACGTTTCGGCCTACATGCGGCCTTCTCCAGAGAACGAATACAACGATAACAAATGATGAGGCACAGATAAATGCTACTTCATCTGTAATGATAAAGACTGGTAAGTGAAGGAGAAGTGGACAGAGGGATAAGTGATGAAATGGTGATACGAGATAGAGAGAGAGAGAGAGAGAGATGATGTGTTACATGTGGAGGATAGGTAAAATGTAAAAATGTGTAGGAATAAGTAAAAAATGGTTATATATATTTTTAAAAATCGAATTAGCTGGTAGAATCAGTCACGTTCACACTGAAGGAAAGCTCACAAATGCCAGCTAGTCACGTGGGGAGATCGAAGTCAGACGCGTTGAAAGGCAGACAAGCGAGACACAGATAAGGACTTCCGAATTGCTGAGGGTGTGGACGAAAGCCTGCTCGGCGACAATCACTGGAGACTATCATGATATGTATGCCGTAATGCAGGGCATATACTATAGTCTGTTCAGAAATTCATAATCACACCTGAATTAGTTTTGCGTGATAACCGCTTGTTATTTTGGTTTCAAATTTTGCATGCAATCTTAGAATATTGATGACGCAAAGATTTTGGTATTTTTTATTCCACAAACGCAACAGATTTTGCACATCATCGAATTCCTTTGATCTTTTATGACGATATCACACAAGTTGATTCAAATTTTAGAGTTTACTGTAATCGTGTTAAATTTTCCAGTTTATTACAATTCTTGTCAGAGGCGTATCTACATAGTGCTTAATTTTGGGTGTTGTTCGTTATGTGTATTTGCAAACATGAATTCAATTGGTTACAATTAGTCTTGTCCTTCGGTCACCATTAGTCCCCAGGACGTCCTAACTGCAGCTGGAATTGAATTCATCTTAATTTTAATCATTCCGAATCTGACGATTCCAAGAGGTTGATAATCATTACTGGCTGGACAAATAGTAATCCATCTCGTTTCCAGTACTCATCTTCCACCCGCAGCACATGTTCAACACACTTCTTCCATAACGGAATGTCTATTTTTTAGAGAGACTCGCGTGTCAGTACTTCAACATCACACATTTTAAACGCCCTGTTCTGTTCTGCAACTTGTCCTTTGACGTGAGCCCAGGCAAGTTCAATTGGATTAAGGTGCGCATAATATGCAGGGAGTCGAAGAGAGGTGTGGCCGTGTTTCTCAATGATTTTGTCACCATGGTACACCTTTTTCTTATTCGTATTCTTGACAAGTTGTAACAATTCGGGTTTTAAATATGTGTCGTCAAATTTGACATTTTCATTCGCAAGCCATGTCCTAATTTGCTCATTTGTATTTGATGCAGTAGGCACTTTGTCTTCCTCTGATACGACATTGTGGTATGATGCATTATCCATGACTATGCATGAAGGTCTCTCCAGGACTCGTAAAAGATCGTTCTCCAACCAGTCCCTGAAAATGTTTCCATTCATTTCAGTATGGTAGTCCCTACCGTCGATACTTTTTGATTGGAAAATAAGTCCCGCATCATGGACAAGGCCGTTTTCAGTGCTTCCAGCATGTGTTAATATAATGCGCTGGCCTTTGCTGCTCGGAATTGTTCTTTTGAGTTTGCCATTTACTGACTGCCATTCTTTAGCATAAGTGTATTGTGCGTTGACCCATGATTCGTCCAAATATACAATATCATACGTTCACTCCGCCGCTCACGGATCTGTCTCGGGTATTTGCATCGAGCAATGACCAAGTGTGGTTTTTCACAAATAATATTCCTGCCCCCAACAGTTTTTTATTCCTGCCACCAACGGCTCTTCGCACAATCTTCCATAGAGTACTTTTAGAAATGTCAATATTGCAGTCTGCATGCAATTTTAATTTCAAATTCCTGAGAGTAAGAAGTACATTATTAGCAAACATTTTCAATATCTCACGTTTTATGACATCCATGTCAAAGCTGTCGACTTTCCTTTTCCTTCCTTGATTGACATGAGTGCACTCTGAGTCTTGTTTAATCCAACGAGAAAATGACGATCTTTTAAGACCAAGCGCGAGTTGCGTTCGTCTCTCCCCGGTCATGAATATCACAATATAAATGCCCCATCTTGGATTCCCTAAGGAAGTGCTGATATAGTAAAACAGTAACCTTTTGCATAGTTATAAATTTGCATTTCAAACTCATTGTAATTTAGATATAAATGTTGGTATTTAAAGTCAACAAATTGTTTACTGAGTCTTCACAAAATTAATAAAGATACGCCTTCCCTTCGCTAATTAATGCCAAGGCCGTGGTGCGTCATGTCGTTCAATAACAATTCTGTTTTGTTCACGGGATTTTCCTGAAGTTAGTGTTTCTGCAATAGCCAAATTATTTTACGTGAACAACCGCACCAAATCAATGTATATATCCTAAAATGGTGTCAAATTCGAACAGGGTGAATTTAATATAGCCTAAAGAAGAAAACTTTTAAACTAGATCAAATTTCTCAGAGCAAAAAATATTTCTATAACGGCATCAATATTCTAAGATTGCATTTTAAATTTGAAAGCAAAATAACAAACGGTTATCACGCAAAACTAATTAAGGTGTGGTTATGAATTTTTGGACGGACTATAATAAGGAATACTTAGGAGTGTCAACCCGAGCGAATTAGTGAGACATACCGCGTATAACGAAGTGGTCAGAAAAGGTAGAAAGATGTGATAAAGGATAATCATAATATGTAGTACAGACACGGAAAATAGCCCAGGGGGCCAAGACCAGAGTAGGGGAGGGAGATACGACGACACAGTTAAGATTAAGGATGAAAGTAAGCAAACTTAGCAACAAACCTCCCAGTCTACACGAAGAACCTATGGCGTAATGTTAGACTGGTGCTGATAACAAATTATGAGGAATGTTAAAAGCGAGTGATCTAGCGAGACCTAACGCTGGCAGCGGCGCGGTAAGTAAGGCCCGATAAAGGGTAGTCGAGATACGTAGTGCAGTCACAGGAAATAGTCTGAGAGAGCCACAACTAGAGAAGGCGACAGAGAGAGGAGGGGAGGAGGGAGTGTGGGAAGGAAACAAATGGGGGAAAGAGAGGGGTTGCCTGTGAGACAGGGATGCATTGATGCCCAGTAGGGTGAAGCATCCGGACGATCAGACAATTTTCTAACGTGAATGGGCTGGGGCTGTCTGAGGAACATTACTCCAGGCCAGTAACTAGGACATCCGCCTAACCCTTATGATTTTGAGAGTTGAAGTGGGATGTCACAGAGGCGCCTGCATCACGAGTGATGTCATACAAATGTTCCTAGTATATGTGGCTCAGACGGAGACTTTATTCGCCTATGTAGATCAGATCTCATCACTTGTATATGATGGCATATATAATGTTACGCAATGTGCATGTGAATCTCTATTTGATCTCAAAAGGACCATTAGGGAAGAGAACTGTATCAGACTGGAGGACGTGGTTACAAGTATTACATCGAGTACGGTTACAATAGATCGTACCTAGATGGCTCTGGCGGGAGGCAGGAAATCGGCTCCTGACAAACATGTCACGGAGATTACGATCTCGCTTAAAGACTACGAAAGGGGGTTCGGGGAAGAGAAAAAGGGTAGTGGAGTCTAAGCGGAAAATAGGGAGATAGCGGTGAATAATTATGATTAATAGTGGTGAGGGTGATGGGTGAGAGCAAGCACTACCATGTCCAAGGGAGGACGTGTACAGGGGGTAAGAGGAGCCTGGCGTCGAGTGCGAAGAACTCGTCGGAGAGCAGGAGAGAATGGAATCAGGATGGAACCGTCGGCGGAAGAAGTCGAGCATCTGGTGAGCATTACGAAGGAAATAGTCATCGTCATGGCAAAGGCGACGAAGCCTAAGTAACTGCGAATAGGGAAGAGAGTTTTTACAGGATGTCGAGTGAGAAATTTCGTAGAGGAGGAAACAGTGAGAGTCAGTAGGTGTGTAGAAGACCGAGGTAAGTAGATATCTTAGGAAGCCCCTAAGGAAACAGTGATGTCTGGGGAAAGAGACAGAAGAGGTGGAAATGTGAGAAGTAATACGGATCGAGGGGTGAATATGTCCAAAATGCTCAATGAAAAGGGAGTTTAAAAAATTAGTGAGACCGATGCAGTCGTCAATGTACCTACGGTACATAAGGGGAAGCTTAAGGGGAGTGGGTACTCAAGGTAACCCATGAAAAGACAAGCTTATCTATAGCCCATTTTGGTGCCCACCGCTAAAACACTGATCTGGTTGTCGAAGTTGATATTAAAGTCGAAAGAGTTAGAAGTAAAGACTAGTTCCGCTAGACGGAGGAGGACATTAGTAGCGATAGAAGGTTTGCCCCTCTTATCAAGTAAGAATTTGAGAGCTCGGAGGCCATCGATGGATGGAATAGAGGTACACAAGGAGCAGATGCCCATGACAAAGAGACGGTATTTACGATCAGGAGAAAGGGTGATAGAGGCAAAGATGTTCAGGGCATCGTTAGTGTCGTTGACATATGAGGGGAGGTTCATAACAATAGGTTGAAATATACCGTCAAGGAATCAGACATGTGAACTGTGAGACATGTGATAGAAGAGACAATAGGTCGACTGGGCGAGTTGTGTTTGTGTAGCATATACAGGTAGCATATAAAAATAAGGTTTGCCCAAGCAATAATCAATTATGATCATGCGGGACGAACTAACAGGAAGTTATCCTTCATGAATGTATTGGAGAATCATTCGCCTAACCACGGCATTGTTAAGATAGTGGCATCGTCGGAGGCGGAAAGGTACAATGTGTGGTCAGATAATTGTTTGTCTTCTTCACGAATGTAGAGGTCTTTCAACATACTACCACCGAACCCCCCTTGTCGACAGGCTTGTTGAGAAAGTCATCGCGTTGGCGCAGGTCCTGGAGGGCTTGGTATTGCTCGGGGCTGAGATTCGAATGTGAAGTCTAGGTGGACGGAGAGCTTGAGTGTCCTGGAGGGCTTGGTATTGCTCGGGGCTGACATTCGAATGTGAAGTCTAGGTGGACGGAGAGCTTGAGTGTCCTGGGAAGTGGTACTAATAAACAGGTCCAGAGTTTGAGACTGGCGAAGTCCATTCAGAATTAAGAGAAAAAAAAATACGAACGTACGAATACGTCATCAGGGGAAGGTAGAGAGGAAGAATTAGGGTGAAGATAGAAATGAACCTGGCGTCGTAGTCGTCTATAGTACTCGTGTACGTCCCATAAGAGAGATAGTGAGTCGCCCAAAGAGCGAAGAGGGAAAAAATTGAGACCCTTACTAAGAAGAGAGCGTTGTGGGCGGAAAGAAGCAGATCAGAGGGAGCATCGAGGGAGCTGGAGTTATATGCAGTCGAGGGTGAGGAAAGAGGGGACGTTGAGAGCGGAGGCTGCGCTATCATTAAAGACGATCAACCAAGGGCTCGGACGGAAATTATCAATGCCCTTCAAGATATGGGAACAGCATAGGATTTCGACAACCATGAGTCCACGTCGCTCTTTCGGATGGAAGCGATGGGAGTTAAGATGGCCACAGCCACAAACGAAAAACTTACTGGGCGTATAATAAGAGATATCAGCCAACACAGAACTGGAGTCGTCAGTCGCTGGACACTGCGAGAAATGCTGTGGAAGGGATCTGAGCACCTATGAACATGTTCGGTGAGCAATAATGATGACCCACAAATTACTCAATAAATAGCTCTCAATGACAGATGTTAAGATATGTATCATTGGTTTGTTTTCTTTCAGGGCAGCAGACCAGCAAAAGAATCAGTGGCGTGTATGCCTTCAGATGTCTTGTTGGGCAAAAACATGGGTCATCCATTTAGCACGATTCGTGACTATTCCTTTTAGGGTACTTCAAGTCTTCAACAGTCAATCTCTAAATACACTGTTGTTGCGCAATTTGTCTTTGGATTAGTTCGCTCTATTTCTATACTTTATTAGATTCTACCAATAATACCATATACCTAAACCAAAATACATATTATAATACGCAACGTGTTAGAAGATGTTATAATTTCTCCTAGAAATCTGCAACAAATTAGAATAATTGCTTAATGCATTTTATGTAATGATCTGTGTTATTTACATTTATGATATTTATTTCAGGATCGGTTATCCCGGCCATCTGTATCTTTACAGCAAGCTTCTTGACCTGTGAGATGAGACACTTAGCAGCGATGTTGATGATCGCTTGTATCTCCATGAGTGGGTTTCAGTGCGGAGCAGGGTATCTGACAAACTCATTTGATTTGACACCACGGCACGTCGGTGTCTTTTTTGGCATATCCAGCACTTTCTCTTCACTTTTATTCAGTGTCGCTACATCTTTGCTGAACAGCAACAGAGCGTATGATGTAAGAATGTACTCTGTAGATAATTAGCTCGTAAATATACATTTTTGGGGGTAAAGAGGGAGGAGGGATAAAATGAAGTCAAAGTGGATTGACATTTTGAATTATATTCTTTCAAAACTTCGATGTTCAAATACTTTTAGATAAATAACCAACTCTAACCTCTTGCAAAGAACAAAACTCCCATGCATCGTAACAATGCTTTCGAGTCACACAGAGTACGTGTCCTAGGTTATGTGAGAAAAATGGACAACACTCTTGTTTCCAGACAATTATTGTATGGAGAACTTACGGATGGAACACTACTAAATGGAGACCAGTGTTGAGATAAAAGTGCTGAGTTATAAGTGTTGAGATATAAGTGGATGGGGCGGAAGAATTAATTGAAATAATCAACGGCCCAGAAAGCGAAAACAGCAAAGTGTGTAGTACACATGAGGCATTTTCATAACACGAAAGGCGAAAATGGCAGACCACCGTGAAAGAGATTGGAGCCTCATCACGTAACAATCGAAAGAAAGCTATGAAGAGAAATTCTAACTACTGTATTTAGAACGAATTAAAAAATAGCTACATGGAATGTTAGGACCTTATACCAACAAGGAAAACTAGAAAATCTTATGGTAGAAGCAGAACGACTAAACATAGATATCTTAGGAATCTCGGAAACAAGATGGAAGGAAAGTGGATACATACAAGACGATAAATATACATTTATATATTCAGGAAACACAAAAGAACATCAAAGAGGAGTAGGCATTCTAATAAAACGAGAACTACAAAAATATATAAATACTCAATTGGCATATAATGATAGGAATATACTAATAAAAATGAAGGCAAAACCATGGACATAGCAATATTACAGACATACGCACCTACTCAAGACTATACAGACGAACAAATAGAGGCATACTATGAAGATCTAAACACAGTTATGAAGCAAGTGAAATCATCAGACATCTTGATTATAATGGGTGATATGAACGCTAAAGTAGGAAAAGGTAAATATAAGACCATAATAGGAAATCATGGTCTAGGAAAAAGAAATAACAGAGGAGAAAGATTAATACAATTTTGCGAAGAAAACAGACTGATAATATGCAACACCTTCTTTGAGCAAGAGAGAAGAATATTATACACATGGAAAAGCCCTGGAGACAAGAAGAGAAATCAAATAGATTACATAATGATAAAAGACAGATTCAGGAACAGTGTCAAGAAAGCAAAAACCTACCCAGGAGCAGATATAAATTCAGACCACAATCCTGTAATGATAAAAATGAAAATCAAATTAAAGAGAAATAAACAAAATAATGCAGCAACACCAATAGATATAACAGCGTTAAACGAGAAAGATGTACAAGAAACTTATACTGTACAAGTAAAGAACACATCTCAGAAGCTACTAGAAGAGGGGATTGAGCAGTCCAGAAGAGAAAATCCTGAAGAAAAAGTCACAACAAAATGGCAATGCATAAAAAACAGCATGCAAGAATCCTGCAACACCTTGCCCAAAAAGGAAAGTAACAAAAATCAAAAATGGATAACAGACAAAATATTAGAAAAAATTGAAGAAAGAAGACAAGCGAAAAACACTGCCAGATACAAGGATATAGACAATGAAATACGGATAATGTGCAAAAAGGCAAAAGAAGACTGGCTCAACCAAAGATGTCTAGAAATCGAAACTATGGAAAGTAAACAAAACCTATGAAAGATGCACACAGAAATAAAGAAAATGACGAATAAAGACAAAAAAGCTGCAGGAATCGGCAAACAAAGAGGGAAGAATGCTATCAGACAACAAAGATTTAATAGATAGATGGCAAGAATATATAACAGAATTATTTCATGACGAAAACCAGACATAACATGTACATACAACTATAAAATCCTGAAATCCGATGTAGAAAAAGCCATAAAAACAATGAAAAAGGGAAAAGCAGCAGGGCCTGACAATATACAGATAGAGATGATACAGGCTCTAGAAGAGTTTGGCGTGGAATTGATCACAGACATATGCAATGACATATACCATACAGGATACATACCAAACGATATAAAAACATCAACTTTCATTGCATTGCCTAAAAAGAATGGAGCAGTTGAATGCAGTGACTTCAGAACAATAAGCCTAATGAGCCAGGTAACAAAAATTGTACTAAAAGTTATACAGGGAAGGATTCAGAATAAAATCAATACTGAATTAGAGGAGCAACATTTTGGATTCAAGAAAAACAGTGGGACAAAAGAAGCCATATTCAGCATGAGAACATTGATTGAAAAGTACACAGAAGTAAACAAACCAATATGTGCCTGCTTTATAGACTACACCAAAGCTTTCGATAGAATACACCATAACCAACTTATAGAATGCCTAAAGGATATAAATCTAGACGACGCAGACATACGACTAATATGTAATTTGTACTGGGAACAAACAGCAATAATAAAATATAACAAGGAGAACTCTACACCCATGGACATAAAAAGAGGAGTAAGACAATGATGCATCCTATCACCAAGCTTGTTCAATCTATACACTGAGCAAATCTTTAAAAACATCACAGAGATACCGGGCCTAAACATTAATGGAAAGATAATCAATAACCTAAGATATGCTGATGATACTGTTCTACTAGCAGAAAATCCTAAAGACCTACAAAAATTGCTTAATGTGATAAACACAACAAGCAAAAAATATGGACTAGAAATGAATATCAAAAAGACTAAAACTATGATCATAAACAAAGAAAATATCTCAAGACCTACAATTAAATATCACAGTAGAGGGAACACGACTGGAGACAGTCCAGAGTTACAACTACCTAGGATATACTATAACCAATGATGGAAAATGCAAAACTGAAATAAACAAAAAAATAGGTACGGCAAAAAGTAATTTTAATGCCATGAAAAATATACTAACAACAAAACAAATATCAGCAGGGCTGAAACTAAGATTGGCAAAATGTTACATCTTCTCAATATTCCTGTATGGTGCAGAAACATGGACATTAGACAAGAAAACAGAACAGAAAATTGAAGCCTTTGAAATGTGGATTTATAGAAGAATAGGTAGAATTGGATGGAAACAAAAGATAACAAACGATAAAGTTTTAAAACAACTGAAAATAAAAAGAGAACTACTAAATACAATTAAGACAAGACAAATTAAATTTTTGGGGCATATTAAAAGACACAACAGCCTACTAAAAATAATATTCGAAGGAAAAATACAAGGCAAAAGAGGCAGAGGCAGACCAAGACTAACATGGACGAGTAACATCAAAAGATGGACAAGTCAATCTATGTCAGCCTGCACCATCAAAGCAAGAAACAGAGTAGAATGGCGATCCATTGTAGCCAACCTTCGTTGCGGAGAGGGCACACGATAATGATGATGATGATAAGTGCTGAGATGCAGGGCTTAGTTGGGACGGAAAAAAGTGGGGAAAATGTGTGTCCGATTATTGAGAACAAGAATAAAAACAATTAAAAATAAACGGCACAACAAATCCTAGGAAGAGACGATGTCAAAATTAGAATATTAAAGGCGCAGGAGAAAGAAATTAAAAATCTTAGAGGAGCTAGGGACCATACCTAACGCGGGGCCCGTACAGCACGTTTCATTGTAACTGTAATTTATAGAAATAACTCAATTTAATTATGTCGGTGATGAATAAATATATGAATAGTTCTCGTGTTGTGGCACCACACAATTATATTCTTTTTTGTTACCTGGCAGCTTTATATTTTATTGCAATCGTTTGAAATATGTAATTCAACTTTATGCGTGTAACCGCATGTTGACACTTTAACATTATTTTATTTTCCCAGCAAAAGCAAGAGATTAGCAGATGGCAGGCGGATTTCAGGCTATTGACAGGGATTTTAATATTGGAAGCAGTCATCTACGTTGCCTTTGGATCAGCTACTCTCCAAGCTTGGGATTCAGCACCTGTAAATGCTGATGTTAAATCACAAGATGAACCACCTGTTCCTGTCAGAACATTATCTCCTACGGTTGTTGCTGTCCACATAAATCAAAACACTTAATTGTAATATGATAACATCATTACACAGTGCTGTAGGAGTGTTTTTTTTTCTTTAAGCATCCGCATATTCAAAGCAATAATCCAATAGAGAGCTGATGACATATTAACAGAACATTAGTTTTAGTGTCCCAAAGTCATAATTCATTTCCGATTCATCATAGCAACCGATCATGACTTAAAAATAGGTAACTACAACCCTCAATTTGCAAAAGTAGTAATAGAGTGGATGAGCACGTTCAAATTCTAATGCTATAGAATAGTATCTTATGAAACAAATCTATGTCAATAGAAGTGAGAAAGAGAGTTCATCGGTGCTATATAGAACAAATTCTGACCTACGGAAGCGAATCATGGACAGTAGACAAACAAATGAAGAGACGATTAGAGGCCACAGAGACGGGATATGGAAATTCCGCAGAAAATATTGAATAATTTAAACCAAATTCTATATGTGAATACAAACCATAATTTGTGTTTATTTTTAATCATCTTAAAAAAATGTTTTGGAAACATTCCCAAAAGCCAAGTTTAACAGAATACTGACAAAATAAAACTGATTGTATGTGTGAATATAAATTACCACTTTTGTCTGTGTTATCAATTTATTTTTTATAATTGTTTCAATATGGAAATATGCAGGAGTTATGACACAATTTATTTGTGACAATATATATGGCCTTAAGCGTCTTGACAGACGTTTGATAGCAATAAATCATGATAAGTAGGTAGTTTGGTCAAATATTAGTGCCTTATGCTGGATAATGTTTTGTTGAACAGCGTCTCTCGAAGCTGAATCTGCCAATATTGGATTTCCAGTTCGCCATACAATATTTATTTGGGAATACGATTGTTTACTTTCTTCTAACATGACACAGTCATTAACCTTCGACTGCTAAGTGAGAGTTTGGCTTGTTGTAAGACATTCGAGTTTGTTACTTTGTCCTACCATTTGATGTTCTTATTCTCTCGTAGTCAATGCACATAAAATTGTTTCAAATTGCTCTGCAATTTACCTGCTCTGCATAGGTAGTCTAAGTTTCTGATCCGTAAAGGTAAAGGTAAGGTATAGGTAAAGTGCGAGACTTGAACCGGCGTCTTAGCACGCGAGTTTATACCCATATGTGCTCGGCCGCCTATCCAGAAATGTTCGGAGATTTCTGCATAGTGTTGCCTCAAGCATCGAAACTCAGATGAGAGGCGAAATTCCTCACCTTCCTAGGATAATACCCTGGTACCCATTTCTGCCAATGGCTGGGTCGACCGTGGGGGTATTTTTTTTCTGATCCGTATAGTAGTGTACTAAGTAGACAACCTTGCTACATTTGAATCTTAGTCTTGATAGTTAGTTGAGTGTTGTTTATTGTTATGTGACTATATATTAACACGCTATCTACATTAAAATTGTTTGCTACAAAATACATGTTGGTGTAATGCACAGTATTTTCTTTTCTTTATATATTTTCATTATTAAGTAATGTTTGTGTTGAAATTTCTACAAATGTCTCTAATGGCACATTTCAATGTCTTTGTTTCATTATATTTCAAGTTCCCCCAACACACCAAAGTAATAAGACACCGCTGCGTATTTAGAATTTAATTATATTAATATGTAAGTTATTGTGTGTGTATATATATATATATATATATATATATATATATACTTTGCTGACGCTAATCACATCGTTCCATGACGATATAAAGGGCACCATTCAAAACGACTGCAGCACATCACAACCCTCCAACATTTGCAGTAGTGTCACGCATGGATGCATTCTTGCTCCGACTCTATTTGGAATCTTCTTCAAACTGTTCTATTAAAACATGCATTCTCACATGCGAACGAAGGAGTCTATCTTAATACTAGATCTGATGGTCGGTTACTCAATCTTGCAAGACTAAAGGCAGGTTGCTTTTCGCACAGGCCTCCCGAACATCTACACGCTGCTCAAAAACGTATGGTACGCTGGCTTGGCCACGTACACCGTATGAAAGATGACCGCATACCAAAAGATATACAGTAATCCATCAGTTATCGCGGTTAATAGGGACCAGAACCGACCGCGATAAGTGAAAAACCGCGAAGTAGTGTCACCCTCTCATTTTTAACATACCTACATTTTGTGTGTATGTATAATATTAATAAGTGTATATGAAGCCATATACGTGCATATGTTATCATTAGAACATTTAAGAATAGTTTCAAACATGTAAATAAAGTATTATTAGTATAAATAACATACATAAAATAATGTATAAATGATATAAATATGATATAATATAAATTTTCTTTTATAACAAGGTATGTAATTCACCTCTGACAATAGCTTCTCTTCGCTTGATTTTTTTTATAAATGTCGATGAAACACCTGTGCAGTACATTGGAGGTGAAGAAGATGAAGATGATATACTACACAGGTTAATGAGAGCGCTTACTGCTCCTCAGATGACGCCTCATCGTCAGGTGCTAGGGGCGCTGGATCGTCGCGGGCAGCTTCGGATAGAGCTTGGTAAGCTGCAGTAGACGGTATCGATGCAGCAGGAGGCGGCGTACATGCAGCAGGAGGAGTTTCTGCAGAAAGATTTTGAATTGTGAGGCACTCCCTGCCTTCTGCTGGCGTGCGGGCAACTTTCGCGCCATAATTCCTCAATTTTGAATTTTTGAACAATCCGCGATGTACTGAGGCCTCGATAAATGAACCGCGAAGTAGCAAGTGATGACTGTACTTTATGGACAACTAGCAGATGGCAAAGAGTCTAGGGGGCATCCAAAACTTCGATTAATAGACGTGTGTAAACGCAACATGAATACTCTAAACATAAAACCTGCAGTCTGGAAAGAAACAGTTGCAGACCGCAATTTTTGTAAACACGCTCCAACTCGCACAAGAAGCAGACAGATTAATAGAAAAAGAGCATACACGACGAAAAAGATCAGAGTAAAAACACATTTCTACGGGCGCTGAAAAATACATAGACAACTATAACTAATGGATGCTACTAATATATATATATATATATATATATATATATATATATATATATATATATATAATACACATGAATGACTCTCATTCATATAAATTCTGGTACTGAAGAAAAATGGCGAATGCAATTATTACCCATTTTAGTCTTCTTTATTATCTCTTAAATATATATCCTTGACTAGCATTGAATTTAAAAAGACAATTGTTTGTTTGCTCATTATTAATTAGAGAATCCAAAAATGACTGCATTATCTCTAAGTAGATTTCTGTCAGCATACCCTAACCTGTTTAATTGCTTACACGTGTATGTACAAATTAATAATCCTACTGTAAGGTGGACAGTGTGGTTTTGTTGGAGGTAAATGTGCGAACCATATACATCTTATAAATAGAGCTTATTTATATTCGAGCCATGGACTAAGCAATGTTTACTTTGAACACCACAATATCTGTTATTGCAGCGAGTTTGCAGATTTTTCAAAATGTATTAAACGGTTTGAACATAAATGTTTGTTCACAGTTCGTTAACCTTCGCTGTAGATAAAGTCTTTATTTGATGGCTTCGTTTGTGACCTTGTAGCTAAGGACCTAACTTGTGCAAACGGATGGCATTGGCAAGGATCATTTGGAATCTATGAAGTGGGCTCATTTTGTGTTTAACTCAAAAGCATATGTGCTTTTTAACGAAAGACCTTTTTTTTGGGGACTCAAGGAAGATATCCCCGATGGAAGAATAAATTGTACTATTAGTCCCATAAATGATTCGCTTCCAGAGGTTTATGATGTAAACAAAGCAGTTTTGTCATTGCAAGTGAATAATGTCCACACCTATAATTGTTCAGGATTGGGTAGCAGCAGCAGCTTTATAGCGAACACAGAAAACATCATATGATTGTGCTGTTCTGAAACAGCTATGCCATGCTACCCTAGAATTGCCTTTAATGGGATTACTGTGAGCACAAACCACTCTCCATGCGTGTGCTACATATTTACACCACAGAAAGAAATACCGAATATAACAACATCATATGCCGTCTGTGATATTAATGACCACAGACCAGGAGCCTCCTGTATGAATGATACAACTGTTGCACCAAGCACTTCATCAGCAGAGCCAGATCTATGGAATGTTAATCTGACATTGTTCTTGAATGATGTCCAAGTTAATGAGACATCAGAATCGTGTGGCAGCATCTACAAGACGGGAGCAGAGAATATCTTCAAGTTCTGCTGCTATAAAGGAGACTTGCCTTGCTATCCCAGAATTGCCTTAAATGGGATCACTGTAGTTGAAAACTTCTCCTCTTGTGTAAACTACACATTCACATCTAAGAGCGAATCAGTGAAGGTCACAAAATCATATTTTCTCTGTGGTTTTACTAACTACAGGTCAGGTGGCTTCTGTTGGATTGGAAATGATAACTTACCACGACTGTGTGTCTATATGTTTGGAATTGGAGTCATCAACGATGGTCTAACATCATCAAGTGCTACGACGATCATCATTTTCGGGAGGACGCGAACTTCCATGGTATATGGTGGATAGGCTGCAGGAACCATTGAAGGCTATGTCTGAAAAGTGTTCCTTCTTGCATTTTCCTCATATTCCAAGTCCGGCTTGTTGCAGGAGCTACTGAGTTAAGTGCTCTGTGCACACCGTGAGCTGTGTGTCTCATCCGTTTTGATCCTGTTTCGATATCCCGCTTGTTTATGATGAATGATGATATCGTATGACAGGGAACAGTTGCCTGTGTTCACTTTCTGCGCGGTTTCACCTTATGTCTTTTGGCATGTGCTGAGACTGCTACGATGGGGACTACAGTTACCTTTCTTTGTTTTGGAGATGAGTTAGTAATTCAGATGATTCCACTGGCACGGGCGGTTGAGCAATTATGGATTTTAATTCGTTTGCAGTGATACCGAGGCCTTCCATAACCAATAACCACATACATCATAGGATCTTTAGTAGAAAGAGCCATGGAGGTGAAAACATATCTATACCTATGTTTCATAGATTATATCAAAGCAATTGACAAAGAAAAGCACTAAGGAATAATGAACATTTTAGAAGACATAAACGTTGGCAGCAAGGATTTAAGAATAATAAAGAACATGTACTGGCAACAAACAGCGGCCATATGAACTAGAAATATTTTGGGACTGTTTCAACTAATAAAACAGGGTGTTATAAAAAGTTGAGTGCTGTCACTATATTTATTTAATATGTATAGTGAGATTATTTTAAGACCCATAAGGGGCATTCCTCGAATAACAGTGATATGTATAATATAAATAATCTGAAGTATGCTGATAATGCACTCTTAATCACTAAGAGTGAAAATGAGTTACAGACAGTGTTAGACATTATATTGAAATGAAGCATTAATTAATAAAGGACTCAGTCATAATAGCAAAAGCACAGAATTAATGGTAGCAACAACAAAAAATACCATCACAATGCACAATAAAGACAGGTGCAACAATATTAAAACAGGTAAATGAATTTAAATATCTGGGAACATTGTCAACCTCAAATGGTAGATGTATAACAGAGGTGAGATGCAGAATCATTATCATCATGTACCATGCCGGATAGCGTAGGCGATCATGTCCCTCCACAATCTTCTATCTACAGTGCATTGTATCAGTTCTGTTGTTGGCTGTTTTCCATGCCATGACACCAAGCTATCCAGTATTTTCTCTCTTTGTCGTCCGCGATCTCTCTTTCCTTTTATTTTGCCAGTTGTAACCAAGTATTCCAACTTTCCTCTTCTCATGATGTGCCCGAAAAATGTTGATTGCTTCTTTCTGATGTTTTTTAAGAGCTCCCTTTTTGTGGTGGCCTCTTTGAGAACTTCCTCATTGGTCTTTTTATCTGTCCAGGGAACTTTCAACATTCTTCTGAGAAATCCCATCTATGTGGCCTCTAATCGCCTTTTCATTTGTTTGTCTACTGTCCATGATTCGCTTCCATAGGTCAGAATTGGTTCTATATAGCACCGATGAACTCTCTTTCTCATTTTTATTGACATAGATTTGTTGCATAGGATATTTTTCATTTTCTGAAATACTATTTTGGCCTGTGCTATTCTGCTTTTTATTTCTGTGGTGCATCTTCCATCTGCTGTTGTTATTATGCCCAAGTATTTAACGCATTGCACTTGTTTCAGATTTGTCCTGTTTACTTTTATGCTGCATGATGGTGATGATTGTTTCTTCGATATGACAATTACCTCTGTTTTCTTACTATTTAGACTGAAACCTTTTTTGTTGCTTTCTTTTACTATTGGGTCTATCATTTCTTGTAATTCATTCTCTGCCTCTGCTATTAAGACTGTGTCATCCGCATATCGCAAATTATTTATGTTGTGACCTGTAACTTCACTTCCTCGTTTGTCTACTATTGATCTTATAATATGCTCGCTGTAAAGTGAAAACAAATCCGGTGACAGAACACAGCCTTGTCTGACTCCTTGTTTTATATATTGGAATTGTCCTGTTTGGATATTAGGGAATATTTTGGGGTTAGCGGTGTAGAGTTCTGCCCTACCAAAGGAGGAGGAAGACGTCTCATTTCCTCCGTTGATAAGTCTTCTTACACGGCCAATCAGTTTCTCATTTCTGGCTGCGCCCATCTTAACTCCCATCTCTTTCATCCGAAGAAGTAACGTGGATCTGTGTTTGTCGAAGTTTTGTGCTCTTCCCACATCTCGGAGTGCATTGATGATGTCCCGCCCGATCCATTGGTTGCCCGTCCTCAACGACAGCGCAGCTAGCCAACTCGTCCGCTCTTTCATTTCCCCGTACTCCCGCATGTCCAGGGACATAGACAAAGGTGACCTTACGTATTTTGGATTCCTGCAACGACTCTACCCATTGCATGCGTAGAGAGCCCGCCTCCACTTTTTTTATCATGCTCATCGAATCACTCAGTATACATACGTGGGTGTAGTCTTGTGACTCTAACCATTTGAATGCCTTGGTCACTGCCATCACCTCCATAGTCATGCTACTGGTGGTCATGACGTATGCACCACTGTCTTCCTTGACTATTCTGCCTGCCGAGCTTGCTGTAAATGCCCATGCACTTCTTTGGTGTCGTCTTACAGATCCATCTGTATAGATGACTGCATCTTTCTCATCGGTGTTATCGCAGATGAGACCGTTGTTCTCAGCATTAACCACGACCGGGTTCTGTTCCCTACTTTTCCTGTCGAGTGCGACAATACATGAGAAAGTCCCCTTGAATGACATAGGCACCGGTATCCACTCCTCACCAACGCTGATATTGGTAAGCCCACAGACTTGTTTGATGACATCTTCTGCTCGGCCCACTCATGATTTGCCTCTTTTTAGCCTGGCACATTTCTCTGTGTTGAGCACGTGGTGCAATGGATGCTCTGTATCTGTACTAATCTTCAGGTATGCTCGTGCTCTCCAGATCTTGATTCTGCCATCCATGGTTGGAAAGTCAAGAAGATACCTGATAGCTACACAGGGAGTGTCCCTTGTACATCCCAAGATAATGCGCATGGCTTCATTTTGTATTTTCTCCAGCCTATCAATTTGAGTCGCACTGACAGTAAACATTGCCAGGGCATACTAGATTGGTGCGAGGACTAATCCTTGGAACAGAAGAGTAAGTAGCCTCTGCTCGATGTTGGCAGCTGCCATAACCTTCAAGGCGGCTAATCCTTTGCGGGATTTTGTTATCACATGGTCGACGTGGTCCCGAAAACACAGACTGCGATCAAACTTAACTCCGAGGTATGTCATCAACTTGTCCCTGGTCACCTCATCAGCTCCCATTCGTACTACCGGTGTGGTCGTATTAACGATATGATTGTTAAGGCAGAACCATGAAACTGATGCTTTATTAGGATTAACCAAGGCACCTGAAACCCCACACCAGGAAGAAATGCGATCGAGTTCGTCTTGCATTGTGGAGGCGATTCCACATCTGTCTCTTCCCTGTCGATATACCAGAATATCATCAGCAAAAGTCATAGTTCTTCCCCTCCCATCCAGCTGTTGTTCCGTCATCGTTATTGTGTACACGTTAAATATAACTGGTGATAATGGTGAGCCTTGTGGCAGCCCTGGACAAATCGATGTTGGCTCGGAAGACCAATTTCCACATTTGAGTATCATCTTCCTCTGAAACAGTGCCGCGGCGATCCATCTAATGAGGATGGGGTGCACGGCCAGTTTGAGGAGCATATGCATGATATATTCAAATGGTACCCTGTTGTATGCATCCTCCAGGTCTATAGCAGCAGCACATGTCTTCTCTCGTCTGTGGAAGCCTTCGAAGACGTCATAGGCAAAGACTGCCGCATTGAGCCATGTCTCTTTGTTATATCTATAACCTCCGAATGTGGATGGGAATACGCGTTTCTGTTCAAGGTGACAGGTGAGGACACAGGCAATTATTTTCTCCAGCAGCTTTCCCGCAGTGTTCTGCATTGTGATGATTCTGTAGGCACTGATCTGAGAATGGTCCTTGTTTGGCTTCGGTAGCGGTAGTAAGTAGCTGTGTAGCCGCTCCTCCTTAATCTGGCCACTCCGAATGCTGGCATTAAACTCATTGGCCAGTTTTGTCAAGTCGTCGTCAGCTAAATCGTCTATGTCATCGTACCGAACACCATCTGGACCAGGAGCAGTGTTGTGTGACCTTTTAAGTGTCGTGCGAATGGTATCGGTTGTGATTGTGAGATCTTCTTCCAGCCGTACATCCTTACACAATTTTGACAGTGATCCCCGTATCCTCATTCTTACAGCCTGATTTCTTTGGTCCGTCTGCTCAAAGTAGCGGGCAAGCAGGGCCTTCCCTTTGCTCTCATCAGATTTGTGCCATATCCTGCCTGTGCTCTGAAAGTCTGGTATGCCTCTGCGTCGTGTTGTGCCATTCATGCATTGATGAAGGCGCCAGAATGTGGTGAGCGATTTTTCTGAGCACACTTTTTTTTACAAAAGTCAACCCATTTGGCATCCTTAGCCTGCTTAGCGCAAAGTTTAAAGTGCATCATTTTTTGGTCGACCTCTACTTTCAGACGCTTCAAGAGCTCAGATTGTGTTCTTCCAGTGCTTCTGGCTTTCTGCCATGTCTTGACCGTTTGTCTCTTGCTCCGCCAAGCTTCCTCGACATCTACGTTCCACCAGGGTGGCTGCGTCCATCTCTCCTGCCTCCAACGAGGGGCGCTCTGTTTCCTATGTCTGATTTTGCTAATGACGTCCTGGTCTGTTTTCTCGTAGTTGAATGTGTGGATTTTTCTTTTCTGGCTTTTATTTCTACTTTTCTCAATTAAGAGGACACATGGATAGTGATCACTTCCGTGGAACCCCTGTGAACTCCACCTGCAAACCGGTGCGAAGGTGGAAGACACCAGTGCCAGGTCTATGACACTATCAGAGTCCCCTGTTCGAGTGGCCATTCTTGTTGCCCTTTCATCATTCAAGCACACTAAATCGACCGACACCAGTGCGTTCTCTAGGTCTTCTCCCATGGTTATTGGTTATGGAAGGCCTCGGTATCACTGCAAACGAATTAACATTCATAATTGCTCAACCGCCCGTGCCAGTGGAATCATCCGAATTACTAACTCATCTCCCAAACAAAGAAAGGTAACTGTAGTCCCCATCGTAGCAGTCTCAGCACACGCCAAAAGACATAAGGCGAAACTGCTAAGAAAGTGAACACAGCCAACTGTTCCCTGTCATACGATATCATCATTCATCGTAAAAAACGGGATATCGAAACAGGATCAAAACGGATGAGACACACACTCACGGTGTGCGCAGAGCACTTAACTCAGTAGCTCCTGCAACAAGCCGCACTTGGAATATGAGGAAACTACAAGAAGGAACACTTTTCAGACATAGCCTTCAATGGTTCCTGCAGCCTATCCACCATATACCATGGATGTTTGCGTCCTCCCGAAAATGATGATCATCGTAGTACTTGATGATGTTAGGCCATCGTTGATGACTCCAATTCCAAACATATAGACACACAGTCGTGGTAAGTTATCATTTCCAATCCAACAGAAGCCACCTGACCTGTAGTTAGTAAAACCACAGAGAAAATATGATTTTGTGACCTTCACTGATTCGCTCTTAGATGTGAATGTGTAGTTTACACAAGAGGAGAAGTTTTCAACTACAGTGATCCCATTTAAGGCAATTCTGGGATAGCAAGGCAAGTCTCCTTTATAGCTGCAGAAATTGATGATGTTCTCTGCTCCCGTCTTGTAGATGCTGCCACACGATTCTGATGTCTCATTAACTTGGACATCATTCAAGAACAATGTCAGATTAACATTCCATAGATCTAGCTCTTCTGATGAAGTGCTTGGTGCAACAGTTGTATCAATCATACAGGAGGCTCCTGGTCTGTGGTCATTAATATCACAGACGGCATATGATGTTGTTATATTCAGTATTTCTTTCTGGGGTGTAAATATGTGGCACACACATAGAGAGTGGTTTGTGGTCACAGTAATCCCATTAAAGGCAATTCTAGGGTAGCATGGCATAGCTGTTTCAGAACAGCACAATCCTATGATGTTTTCTGTGTTCGCTATAAAGCTGCTGCTGCTACACAATCCTGACCAATTATATGTGTGGACATTATTCACTTGCAATGACAAAACTACTTTGTTTACATCATGAACCTCTGGAAGCGAATCAATTATGGGACTAATAGTACAATTTATTCTTCCATCGGGGATATCTTCCTTGACCCCCCCCCCCCCCCCCCAAAAAAAAAAAGGTATTTGGTTAAAAAGCACATATGTTTTTAAGATAAACACAAAATGAGCCCACTTCATAGATTCCAAATGATCCTTGCCAATGCCATCCGTTTGCACAAGTTAGGTCTTTAGCTACCAAGGTCACAAACGAAGCCATCAAATAAAGACTTTATCTACAGCGAAGGTTAACGAACTGTGAACAAACATTTATGTTCAAACCCTTGAATACATTTTCAAAAATCTGCAAACTCGCTGCAATAACAGATATCGTGGTGTTTAAAGTAAACATTGCTTAGTCCATGGCTCGAATATAAATAAGCTGCCATTTTGGTGCGTCCCATGACGTCACCCCATGTCTTCTCCCTGCTTGCTGGTTATGACGTTACCCCACTAGTTGCCTCTAGCATTAAGGTCTCCGCAGAAAATTACATTCTCTTCAACGAACTCGAAGAGATTCTGCCATTGTTGTGTGTTCACCTTCCCATTACACATTCAGGCATACACATTAACAATCACGAAATGAACAGGGGTCTGCACCCTAACCGCATGTACCTGCAATTCTGCATTGTTCCACGCAGACATATCAACCTCAACTGCCACCATATTGTTGCGCACAAGGATGGCCTGCCCAAGGTGTCGCCTATTGTAGAAACAATGAAAGCCAGGAGTACTTACTGTCCTGTCACCAAGAAGAGTTTCTTACAAAACCATTATATCGCACAGCAGCTTAATCAAGAATGGGCCGTCGTTGATTAATGGACCCACAATTCCAAAAAGTAAGGCGCACATACTTAAGGCATAGCCTCTCACACTTTGACAATTTAATGCCACCTCTCTTGCCCCGTCTTGTTTTCCTTCTTCGATGATGTCGTTTGGGCTGCATCTGAATACTTACACTTACTGTCGTCATAGATGAACATCGCTGAACGTTGATGCTTTGGATGGTCTAAAATCACGTGCACTTACTCAGTAGCACTTAAACATAACAGTTATACTAACCGCAACACAACGCAGACACGTCTACTTAACGTCCTTTTAAGGACGGATGACGAAGAGGAATTCTACAGTGTACGAATACCCTAGAATACTTTAGTCATCGAGCGAACGCAAGCAAGCAAATCTTCCTATTCCACTAAAAATAAGATTTCAAGGCCTTCAAATTTTTTTTCTCTTTTCTTATTTAGTGTTAATTTTTTGGTTCTTTGGTTGGTTCTTTGGTTATCAAGGCCCCGGTATCACTGCAAACGAACTAAAATCCATAATTGCTCAACCACCCGTGCTAGTGGAATCATCCGAATTACTAACTCATCTCCCAAACAAAGAAAGGTAGCTGTAGTCCCCATCATAGCAGTCTCAGCACACGCCAAAAGACATAAGACGAAATGCACAGAAAGTGAACACAGCCAACTGTTCCCTGCCATACGATATCATAATTCATCGTAAACAATTTGAATATCGAAACATGATCAAAACGGATGAAACACACAGCTCATGGTGTGCACAGAGCACCCAACTCAGTAGCTCCTGCAACAAGCCGGACTTGGAATATGAGGAAACTGCGACAAGGAACACTTTCATACATATCCTTCAATGGTTCCTGCCGCCTATCCACCGTATTGACAGTTTTGTTGGTACTGAACAAGATCATTAGGTAACACTTTATAATTTACAATTGTTAATCTGTTGTCACAAGGACTTTGAATTTCTAAATCCCGTAATAGCAAATCGGGAACAAGCGTTAGTTAACTTATATGCGGTTATCAAACACTATCAATTATCTAACAATGCAACTGCACATAAAATAAAATAAGTATAATTGATTTGGCACTTGAATAAATAATTTCCACATTCGCAGTTGATTTCTTATTAATTATTCTGGATGGGAGAATTTGGAAATTACAAAAACACAGAATCCAAAAGAAAAATAAAATAAAGGCGATGAAACATGCAACTATAAACATTTACACCAATTTTAATGCAATAGTTAATAAATACGAACAACAAATAAAAGATTGTGTTATACTCGCATATATTTTATTGCATACATTTTAAATAAAGATAATGTGACGTGATAATAGATAGCATCATAAATAAATTATTTAAAGATACATTCCTTAACATTTTATTAACATATTTGAAGAAAAAAAAATTATAGAAATTGAACTGATAATAATGACATAAATTATAGTTTGTATCTTTCTCATTTCCTTTTCAACGTCCCTCAGAACAGGATACAATCGACTCCACAGTTACATGTATACACAATTCAAGATCGGCACCTCAACTACCTGTACTTGTGGACAGACATCTCAGAACATATACTTCAACACTGCAATGACTGCAGTAGACTGAGAAAAATCCATTAGCCCATAGATACAACACTACAGACACACAAAAAACTATATGGGCCACTGCAAGAATCACAAAAAACAGTAAAATTTATACAGGAAACGACATTGCAGATACATATTTCAGGCAAAAGAAAGATTTATAGATTGACCTTTCAACGTCGAGGGGAGATATAATTTTCGGTTTTTTGTTTTTCTGTTGGCCTCCATTGCTGATATATTTCCTAGTGTTTTTAATATTCAATCGATCCATCTTTTTGTAGTCGGTCCTTGGAACTGGTGTTTTCACAACGTTTATTGAAGACTCGTTGTGTAGTGTTTCGATCTGTCTGCCTTATCACAGGGCCAAACTATTTCATCTGTTGGCTCTTTATGTGTTCTATAGCGGGTTTTATTTCTACCTTTTTTCTCAGTTCTTAACTTCTGATCTTATCTTTAAGGCTGTTTCCTGTCATACGTCTAACACATTTTATCTCGGTTATGGTTAATTTTCTTATTGTTCTTGCATCTAGGTCCAGGTCTAGCATAGGTAGCACAGTCTAAGAAATAAAATTATATTGTAGTGTGCTCATTTTGCCTATAGAATTATTTCCTTGTTGGACAATTGTGTCGATAACTGTCCAATGATTTGACAAGTTTTGTTGAATCTTGAGTCTGTTTCTTCTGATTGGGATTTGTCATGTGTCACTAGACTTCCTAGATATTTAACTTATTGTACTTGTTTTAGCTCTCTGCAGTCCGTCGTTATGTTGATATTTTGTTTCTCTTTTGCATCTGTTTTGTTGATGTTGATTTGCGTGTTGTATTGAGTGTCTGTCCTGTTAAGTCTATTTAAATATTATTGTAGGTCTTCTATTTTTACGTGTTTAGTGTCTGATCGTCTGCAAATAGAATCTCCTCTTATAGTTTGCATACACATATACAATATGTTTGGTTTGGTCAGTATTCTATCGAGCTGATCATTTGGAAATATTAGCATAACACTTTTCAGATTAAACTATGGTCTGTTTTCATATATATAATGTGGTCTAATTTATTCAATGGTTTTAAAGGAATTCAAAGTAGTAAATATTTGACTTACCAACTGCATTTAGAAAGAACATCTTTAAGCGTTGATTTGTGAATTTTGAACACGTAGATTGAAGAACATTACACACTAACGGAGTTAATAAATACATATACGTATATTTTTAATATATTCTATCGCTCATAGAAAATATACGGACGAAAGAGCTTCAGAAAGAAGATGAGAAACGAAAATAAAGTTATAGTGGCACCAATTTGGAAGAACAAAACTTTTGATAGATGAAGAGATATACCATTTTGTGTAATCTTCATTAAGTAAAATAGCAATGTCTATCACGTTAACTTTGTGAAAATACCTAAGGATGGGTGAAGAACATTCTAAAATTGAGCTGAAAGCAACAGGTATGAATTCACTACCAGTTAGCAAGAGCGCAGAGGGTATTGGAGACCCACGACAGGTAAAAGACACAGGCATGACATAAATAAATAGTGATAAGAAATTAGAAGACATGAAATTAGGGTTGTAACATGAGAAACCACATAAAAGTTATCTTATGTGTCTATAGATATTGGATCAGTAAATCCATCTACAGCTTTAAGATACATGTATTTCTGTGTAAACTATCAATGGACATCAAGGTTAATGACCATTTGATTATTCGCTGCTTGGAACACTAGGGTACAAGTTAGCAAACTTCATGACATCACGATAGTTGTTTAATGCCAGCCTGACCTGACAATCTTCAGTCGTAAATAATACCAGCATCAATGGCATGGGCAAGATAACCAAGAACAGTACTGGTTCTTAGCCTGCAGAGGCTGCTGTCAAGTTCGGTGACCTGAACGTTATTAAAAATAATAGTTACACTTAAAAAAAAGGAAAAAGACATACATCAACTACAGAAAAAATATGACAATTTGGGGCATTACATTTTAAGACATTTTGATAATAAGGAAAATAGGGCCGGGTACTAGAGCCCAAACTAACGGATATGGCACGTTACATACAACACTTTTAACATAATTTTGTTTTCCTTCTATCTCTGATATTCCGTTCGCGCATGAAGGGAGGCATACAATCTTAGATTTAACTCTTCTGTGACCTCAAATATTTCGGTCTGTTGTATAGATTCCTTGATATTGGCATTTCATTACAGTTAGCGTTTTCCTCGGTGCTCTACTTTCTTTTCCTCTTCCTATAGACGAATAGGTTTGTATCATATTGATCACAATCAATCATATTAGATGGACAAACCATTTTAAAAGTTGCACTCCTTCATGTAGTTCAAGAATGGGTTATGCTGAAAATATAATTTATGGTTAAATTCTTAAATTCTTAGGTTTACTCCAGCTGTTTTCTACTGACATTCCGTACGTGCAGTGACTAATTTCATAATTGTTTTTCTTCTATTATTACTAAATTGCTATCATTACCACGTTAGGTAATAGTAGCAAAAACTATTAAATATTGCAAGAACCAAAATTACGACATGCTGCTATAATAATATTAATGACATATTTTAGAACACAAATTACAGCTGTGACAACATACAAGTAAAATAAATGACGTGAGAAGGTGAAAATAAAAACATTTTACACACGATTAAAATAGCTTAGCCTCCTAGATAAATAATAGGGTGTTGTGCCCATGATAATCTATAACCAACGGCACAATTTATAGGTGGTGTGATCAGTATTGTACAAGGCCGCTCCTACTTTCCAAGAAAAATCCAGTACCCATTTACAGCTGAGTGACCCTTTAATTTAATTTGAAATTGCAAGCTTTCTTATTTAGAACTGAGGCCGGAGCTTGTAAGGGGATTACAAAATATAAACGCCTTCTCGTGTTACATCTTCCTAATTATCTCCCTCTGCTCGCACTTCACCTTAGTTCTCATTTCGAGAAGCTGTAAAGCTTTTGTTGTATCTCTTGTCCTCATCAGATGCTAATTAACAACAATAAAGTATGAATTAAACATTTTTAAAACGAAGGAAAAAAGTAGTATGATTATAGCTATACGTAGGTGAGTAATAAAACAGAAGTGGACGTTTCAGTCAAAAAGGCCTTCAGCTGGAACAACAAACAAAACACAAATATATATAGGGATATACACAGGAATCTAACTACAAGATAGCACCAAATATAAAAGCCAACAAGTCTAACCTTTTTTCCCGTTTAACTTCCTTCAGGACCTTCCTTAAACTCTTCAGTTTCATGGGGAATATCAATCCCCATGTTGTGTGACGCACACGAAATGTACTGTTGTATAAATGGTGTACCATGGAGTAATTTATAGTAACAATACAGTTCATAACGATGAGCAAACATGAATCGAAGAATGTACATGTTCGTGAATCTCAAACAAGATACGATAAACAAAATCAATCGACAGGACCAATACAAGCGGGACTTGGCTGTTTGAAAATATTTACAAAATATCATTAATAAAAAAACATGCATCACAAATTTAATGATTCTTGTGTTTTTTTTTTTATTTTACGTTTTTAATTGTAATAATGTGTATGACGGTTAATCAGCACAGTGACACAGAACAAGCCGGATTATTGTAAACTGCCTGACTTTCAGTGGTATTATACGAATCTGTATGTTGGAGATACATTTAGAACAGTCTTCAAGAAGGTTATGATATTACAAAATACCTGAGACAAACTGTTACTGTATTTTAACCAAAATAAAAAAAAACACAATCAGAGATTGTGAACTGTTTATTTATCTTGTTTAATGTTCATTTAAGGAACACAACCTATAATTTTTTTTCTTTGTTTTATCCTAGTTGGTTAGAAGTTACACATTCAATTCATATACCACTTGTAGTTTGGGTTTTCGGTAGCCTTGTTGGGAAAACCACTCGACTGGGCTACTGACGTTCGGACAACCCATGTTCGATTCCCGCTGTGAGTTGCACTCGTGGTTGGGAAAAAAAATGCTTCCCCCCCCCCCCCCTCCGCGGTCTACCCAGTTTCTGGCAGTATGTGTACCAGGTTAGCACTCAGGGAAGGTGAGGAATGCCGCATCTCATCGGAGTTTCGATGCTTGAAGCGACACAACCCAGAAATCTCCGAACACTTTTGGATAGGCGGCCAAGTTCATATGTGAAAACTCGCGCGCTAAGACGACGATTCAAGTCTCGTACTTTACCTTTATTTCATCATATGTAGTTTAAAAATAATTACACGTTTCATACCAAAATGTTTCAAATATTTTATACTTGGAAACATTTGTTGTCATGAGATTTAATCTACTAAAATATATCAAATATAAACTTTACATGTGCTAGAAATCATAATTTGCGCAATGTAAAATGTTAGACAGTTCTCTCCTTCTATAAACGTGGAGAACAAGATATGACGCGCAGGGATCCAACAAAAAGTGCAGGGTTGCGCGCAGGCGTGAAAAGTATTTTAAAATGAAAGTTAAAAGTTAGGAGTGGCCAGACTGCGTAGGAAAGGGACATTATTATATGAGATAGTGGTTAGACAATGATAGTAGCCGGAAGTGATGGTTAAATAAAAAGGAAATCCTACCCAAGGCCAGACAGATGAGTCGAGAGAGAAGGATAGGAGCAGAGATAGACGTCGAAAAGGCACGAAGCTAAGAGAGATACAGGCGGAACGCTTAGAGATCGATGCTCAATAGAAGCAAGACACTAAGAGACAGATAAGCGGAGAAAGTCACTCACTCAAAACCACGGTGAGAGAAAGGCGGATAACTAGTTAGCTAGATGAAGATAGTCGAGTAAGATCCTTACAAGAACAAGTGAATAGCTTTATAGATCGAAGTGTTCACACAGGACTTGAGTAGAGACAGCCAAGACGTAACTTGTGAGATACAATATGAATTCTAGAATTGTGTGATTTAGTGGTTATCCACACCGCCAAGTGATATGCCCTGACTGCATCCCAGAATGAAAATATGCTCTGAATATTGAGAAAATATGTGTCTAATGTGGACTCAACTAACTGTAATTATTTTGTAATAAACATGTGTTGGTGCGATGGTACACCTCTAGTCTTGTCAATTATATAAGTTGAAAGGTTGCGAATTAACTTAAGTAATGTGTCGATGTGAACAAGAGACAGCCGAATAATATTAACAGTATGAACAGACAGATCAAACACAACGCGAAGTAATCATAATAAATTATCATGTCAAGATAGAAGCAAGTTGATTCAAACAGTATTCAAAGAACATATTTATAAAGGACCATAAGAACATATTTATAAAGAACCATATTATAAAGCGGTATTACACATCATCCACATCACACCCGTCCAAAGAAATATGTGTGTAAATCAATGGAATATTGTAGACTCTTCGTCGATGAAATCATGACAGTTTTATGACATAGATCTAAAATACTACTTTGACCTTAAGAAAAGCAAATCTGCACAGTGTATATCCAAAACGGATGGAGATATAATGCATGCAGAATTAATCTAAAAACAACACAGGATCTTTAAAATGCAATGCGGTCAGAAAGGGTGATAAGAAAGAAGCAATAAGATGATAGCTTGGTGGAGACTAGTAAAGACAGGGATGGATATTTGTGATTTTGTGCAAAGTGGAGAATTCTTGTTTATGCGGGGGCAAGACACCACAAAATGTACTGTTCGGTAACTGTTTGACTTGTTGATCAGAGAACCATGAAATTAAGGCGAAAAGGAAATTTGAATTATTTGTAAATTCAAACTCGTGCAGTTCAAGATACAACACGGGACAATGGCGAGACATTATAAACAATAAATAAAAATATAACCATTGCACTGGTATATATACATCGTTCATAACGAAATAAAAAAGTAAGAAATATGAGGAAATACACAGAGACGATGTTTGGAATAGGTCAAGCAAGAAATGACAGAGAAGACATGAAAAAGAAATATTGCAAGACAATAGTAAAGAGAATTGTAGACTTGTGTTTTACAAGGATTTAAATGTAGTTGTTATTGTTGATGACTATCATAATGACGACAACGATTATGTTTTTTAGTGGCAGTCGTTAAAAGAAAATTTCCATGGCCCTAAAACTGAATCGTAAATGTTTCAACTTACTCACACTGCAATATGACATAGAAGATGAGATAGGACTACTTAACTTTTTGTCCATAAAATAGCCAATAACGTGTTACCTCTTAAATACCGAGAAACCAAACGACGATAAATGACATGTTTTGTAGCAAATTGCGGTCCCGTGTGACACTGACCACATTACCCAAAAAAGCGCCGTCGATAAATGAAAAAAATAAATGATCATAAACATCGTCTTTCTCATATCGTCAAGGTAATTACCATCAAGGTAATTATCAATTACGTGATTTCTCTTTTCCTGTCTGTCTTCCTTTGCGCTCAGATAACTAGTATTTTACCTCTCAATATCTGTCGATTTCTAGTTTCCTTTAACGTTTCATAAAATTTTTCACATTCTGTTACGTTCCTGTTGCATTTGGAGTAAATGTGAAAATATGTCATCTTTATTTCTCCTTTCAACTCGACGTCTCTTTTTTATTTGTCTTCTTCGTTTTTTTATCTTTCGCTTTCACCAAATCAGTGATGAGCGTTATAGAAATTTCTTAGATTTACTGTTTTGGCGGCCTCAGCCATTAATGATTTTATTCAGTACACCGATATTAATTACCACCGACGATACACATATATAACTTTTAGATGAGAACGGCTATTTCGGACCCTTTTTATATTGCCTATACATTTTCCAAATAAACAACGAAAAATGCATACTTTACCTACATGTGTTTGTAGCACTCTATCGATTTATTCATAATTTGTTCATAAATAAAACTTTTGCGGTGAGCAAATCTAACATGACAAATCCTTTCACAGCTAAAATCCTGACCACCATTTATATTTTGTCTATATAACTTACATAATCATTTCTGACACTTTTCACTTTTTCTTCATGTAAATATTAATATATGTGATCACTTGCATTATTTTTTCTATGTCAGAATCTCTGAGAACTTTTAATGTTTCTTGTATATATCCTATGTATTCATCTCTGACCACTTTTTATATTTTCCCTGTATAAAATGTCTGACCACTTTTCATATTTTCCTGTATAAAATGTCTGACCACTTTTCATATTTTCCCTGTATAAAATGTCTGACCACTTTTCATATTTTCCCTGTATAAAATGTCTGACCACTTTTCATATTTTCCCTGTATAAAATGTCTGACCACTTTTCATATTTTCCCTGTATAAAATGTCTGACCACTTTTCATATTTTCCCTGTATAAAATGTCTGACCACTTTTCATAATTTCCCTGTATAAAATGTCTGACCACTTTTCATATTTTCTTTATTGAGCTTCTCTGACGGCTTTTCATATTTTCTTAACATACTCTAAATAAATAAATAATATTTTCCTTCTGCTGACGCCGATTAAACTACTATTATTCGCGACATCATCCTGTTTCCATCAACCAACTTTTGATCACTTTTTATCTTTTCCGCCTGCTTAAATACTAAGATTGCAATAATATTACCCTTAGTCCATTGCAAATATAGCCAAAATCAAAAACTTTTGTTAAAATTAATTAATATTCAATAAATCGGCCAACTTTGGCTCTTACATTTATCAACCTGCTTTGATTCAGTATTATTATATTTTTTGCCACACCTCACTATCTGCCACTCAAATCACTAAGATTCAATTGTAAAAGTCAGAAAACAGAACCTGAAGAATCAATTGGATAGCTATGAGTCGACGTTTATCACCTTTTACAACTGGACCACTACTCTGACACCATTCCTCCCCCTAAAAATGCATTAATCCTCATTAAAAATGTTTAATAAGTCCGTCAAATATAAATAGCCACTACAATTCTTGTATTTATTTATCTGTCACTCTTTACCACCCTCACACTACACATGTCCGCTCGATAAAAGCAATCAATGACAATAGAATCAAACAAAATAGAATTAATCGGTCAGTTATAATTAGGTCATTGTAATTCTTTTATATATTTAATCTCCCCCTTACAACTATTTACCTTCCCCTTACCATCCACCTTTTTAATTCCAAGATTATCTTATCTTACCAACACGCCATTATTTCCACGATTATCTTCCCTTACTGTGTCCACATGTGTCCCTCATAACGTTTTCCAATTTTTCTGGGAGACCGTAATGTTCCACTGATATTTGGGTGTGTCGAGGTGTCCAATAATAGAGGTGTTCACCACTCCCAATCCCCCTTGTCCCATAAGATAGCCGTGTCTATAAATTGTGTCCCGCTTCATGCTCTAAAGGCACCATTCCACACTACTTACAATTTTACCCCATGGAGAAAGACATCATTCTTGTGCTCGCAGGATAAGAAATGTCTTTTAATCTTAACAGACGAGACAGAATGAGAAATTATGACAATATAACAACTACTATATGGAGCTATATATTACACAGGACGTATTGAAAGATAGAAAATAAACTGGTTAAATCCTCTTACCAGAATTGATCTCTAACCAGAAGTTAGTAGATACGAGTCTGTATAAATCACACTTTGTCATAATAAATGAAATAGTAATTAACAAACTTCATTATGTGCATTAATCATTCCTTTTAAAAATATACTTCATCAATGCCTACTTTCTCTTATAGAGCTTATGGAATTGAATATGCTCATCCACTCTGTTATTACTTTTGCAAATTGAGGGTCACAGTTACATATATTTGAGTCAAGACCGGCGTGTCGAAAATGAATCGTTATTTTGGAAAATTAAAACTAATGTTCTGTTAATATGTTATGAGCTCTATATTGGATTATTGCTTTGAATATGCAGATGCTTCAAGAAAAAACACTCCTACAGCACAGTTTAATGTATGTTATCATATTACAATGAAGTGCTTCGATTTATGTGGACAGCAATAGCCGTAGGAGATAATGTTCTGCCCAGAACAGGTGGTTCATCTTGTGATTTATCATCATCATTTACAGGTGCTAAATCCCAAGCTTGGAGATTAGCTGATCCAAAGGCAACGTAGATGATTGTTTCCAATAATAAGATCGCTGCAAACATCATGCAATTCATCTGCCAATCTTTTAGCTGTTGCTGTTGCTGGGAAAATAAAATAAGATGTTAAAGTGTCAACATAGTCATCGGTTACACGCATAAATTTGAATTACATATTTCAAAAAATTGCAAAAAAATGTAAATTTGCCAGGCAGCAAAAGTAATATTGGAGTAAAGGCATCAAGATGCAACAAGATGCATAGAGATGCGAAGCTGCTGTAAAACTGATGATAATGACGATTACAGGCCCACCTGATGTTAAGTTTCTTTCGGCGTCGTCTCTATCCTGACTCGGTTCTTCAATCTGCCTTCCAACAAGCTCTCGATATTTCCCGCCCTGTGGCACTCACCCCATCCAGCCGCAGTTCCTCTGATAGAACCATATTTACCCTCATCTACCATCCTCACAACGTGGCTGCGGTGAGGATCCCTAATCTGTATCACTCCATTCTCCACGCTGATCCCACTACCCGTCTACCTTTCAGTGATCCTCATTTGGTAGCCTTCAAACGCGACAGGAGTCTGAGAGACATTCTTGCCACGAGCCACCTCACCAGCTCAAACCACATACACCTTGGTACTGTCCGCTGTAGACGTCGAGTTTGCAGAACTTGTGACTACGTGCTCTGTACCGATTCGGTCTTGTTCCCTAATAGGCGATTCGAGATCAAGGAGAGGTTTACTTGTGTGTCACAGAATATCATCTACACCATAATATGTAAGCATTGCCAGATGGCGTTTGTGGGTGAGAGAGTGGAAGATGCTTGAGTGACAGATTTTGTGAGCATCTTCGTGATGTTGAGCAAAAGACTGCCAGCCCGGTGTCTGCCCATTTCAACTCCCCCGGCCATAGATCTAAACCTAACATGCAAATTACCGGCACTGTCTCGTGTCACTCCAGTAATCGCAGACGCTTCGCCCTTGAGAATCGCCTCATTGCCCAGTTGGGTTCGTTGTCCCCCATTGTATGAATATATAGCTCTCATACACATATGACACCTACCATACATTTTTTAACCCCATGCGCTACCGAACTCATTCATATATGTATATTTATCTGCATATGTATTGGGACATTTAGACACCTTCGGGTTTTCTTTTGTGTGCTTTATGGTAATATATACGTATGTATGCTTGCACGCATGTATGGTTAGGTACACATGTTTTTTACCACACATCTGTTCGTTGTGCACACACACAGTTAGATAGACAGTTTATACGTATCTTGTACCCACATCCCAATATATTTATAACCCTTCTGACCTCCCACCTAACTGCCTGGTCAGTGAGATATATAGTTGGTAATCCCGCTTAATTTTAGTTCATTCTGGACCACAGGGAAGTGATTTTTTTTTTAAATGCTCTGGACCACAGGGAAACGATCTTTTTTTATTAATTGTGTGGTGCATTTGATTAGTTGCAACACTAGTGTGTCATCCGTAATGTTAAAGATGGTCAGGTCGGGTAATTTTACCTGCTACTGTATGCAGTAAAAGTACAACCTGTGGCTGCCCTGCTGCCTTGCAGGTAAGCTCGGGAGAGTAAAAGGCTAAGGGAGGGTACCCCGACGTAAAACAACCCCACTGCCTTGTGGGTGAGACTTTTTAGTCAAAGGCTAACGGAGTCAACCGTAAACAAACCGACGGAAGGCAACAGAAAACCACCGTCGTAATTTCTTTGTATAATCATGAATCGCCACATTAGATATAACGACAACAACGTTAAGGGGGGGTTCCCATGGAAAACCCTCGTTCGGTAGGGGATATCATGTGCTACAGGTGATACCCGATCGTCATCAAGCTACTGTAAGCAAAATAAAGATTAAACAAACTCTAAAAATAGGTACTTGGAATGTGAGAACACTCATGCAGAAGGGTAAACTAGAAAGTGTCATACAAGAAATGAAAAGAATGGGCTTACAATTACTATGACTTTGCGAAATGAGATACACCGGATCAGGGGAGATGTATTCTGATAAACATAGAATAATATATTCTGGGGTACTGAGCACCAAAGAGGAGTAGGTATCATCTTGGATGCAGAAAGAGCAAGAACAGTGAAAATGCTTTTACCCAATATCTGACAGAGTCCTTTTAGTGAAATTGAATGAAAAGCCAATAGACATAAATCGTATACAAGTTTATGCACCAAAGGCAGACAGTCTAGAGGAAACTATTGATAAATTTTACGACGAGTTAAATGAGGCACTTCATGAATGCAAACCACATGAAAACACCATAGTTCTAGGGGATTTTAACGCAAACGTAGGAAAGGAAAGAGTTGAGGAAGTAGTTGGTCATTATGGCTTAGGCAAGAGGAATGAAAGAGGTGAGAAACTTATTGAATGGGCAAGAACACACAAAATGATAGGAAACACCTGGTTTAAGCAACATCCAAGATGTCTGTGGACATGGAAAAGCCCAGGGGACAACGCACGTAATCAAATTGATTATATAATGATAAGCAATAGATTTAGAAACAGTCTGGTGTGTGTGAAAACTAGACCAGGGGAAGATTGCAATAGTGATCATGTACCAGTTGTGGGAAGCTTAGAGTAAAATTAAAAAGAACAAAACGAGCCTCAGTTAACATCAAGTTAAATTTAGATTTACTAAAATCAGACAAGAAGCTGCAAGACAAATATAACATCACAATTCAGAACCGGTACAATGCAATAGAGAAGATACAATGCATTGATGAACAGTGGGAGATGCTAAAAGAGTCAATGCAACATACATCAAAAGAGTTCATACCACCAGTAAGGACAAATTCAAGGAAGAAATGGATGACAGATGATAATTTGCAGCTAATGGATACAAGAAGAAGAAATAAAGAAAATAAAGATGAGTATAAGAGGTTAAATAAAGAAATTGTAGTATAATGTAATGAAGCAAAAGAAGCATGGCTAAAAGAGAGATGCAAAGAAATCGAATTGCAACAAAAAGGAGATGCTAAAGCTATATACAAACAAATTGAGGAATTAACAGGAAGAAAAACGCAATCAAAAACTAGATGTTTAAGATCAAAGAAAGGAGAACTGTTGATTGATCAAGAAAACTTAAGGGAACGATGCACATAATACATTAAGGATCTTTGTAATGATGAACGAACGGAAGTAAATATTAAGGATAATGGAGAAGGACCAGAAATACTAAGAGAAGAAGTGGAAGACGCCTTGCGCAATATTAAAGAAGGCAAAGCTCCTGGACCAGAATATATAACTAAAGAAGAGATTGAAGCCATGGGTGATTTTGGAATAGAAATAATAATAACAAAAATATTGAATGATATCTACAACAGCGGATACATACCAGACGACATGTTCAAATCAATATTCATAGCCCTACCAAAGAAATCGGGCGCGATTGAATGCGATGATCATCGCACAATAAGCCTTATGAGTCATATGACTAAGATATTACTAAGAATCATCATGCGAAGAGTGCGAAACAAAATAAGTCCAGAAATTAGCGATGAACAGTGTGGTTTTGTTAGAGATAAAGGAACAAGCAATGCGATTTATATCATAAGATCTTTAGTAGAAAGAGCCATAGAGGTGAAAACAGATCTATACCTATGTTTCATAGATTACACCAAGGCATTTGACAAAGTAAAGCACCAAGAAATAATCAACATTTTAGAAAGCATAAACATAGACAGCAAAGATCTAAGAATAATAACGAACATGTACTGGCAACAAACAGCGGCCATAAGAACTGGAAACCAATTGGGAATGTTTCAACAAATAAAACAGGGTGTTAGACAAGGTTGTGTGCTGTCACCATATTTGTCTAATATTTATAGTGAGATTATTTTAAGATCCATAAGGGGCATGCCTGGAATAACAATTGGAGGTCATAATATAAACAATCTAAGGTATGCTGATGATACAGTATTAATCGCTAAGAGTGAAAATGAGTTACAAGAAATGTTGGACACTGTAGTGAAGGAAAGCAAAAATACAGGACTCAGCCTTAATAGCAAAAAGACAGAGGTAATGGTAACAACAAAGAAAAAGACATCACCTCAATGCAAAATAAAGACAAGTGGAACACTATTAAAACAGGTAAATGCATTTAAATATTTGGGAACTTTGTTAACTTCAGATGGAAGATGTACAAAAGAGGTGAGATGTAGAATGGCTCAGGCAAAAGCAGCTTTCCAAAAAATGAGGAAAGTACTATGCAATCCATTTTTGACAATAGAAACAAGAAAAAGAGTACTTAAATGTTACGTAGAGCCAGTCTTAACGTACGGGTGCGAATCATGGAAAATAGGACAACAGACAAGAAAATCACTCGAGTCTGTAGAAATGTGGTTTTACAAAAGAATGTTGAGAATACCATGGACAGCTAAGAAGAGTAATGAAGAGGTTCTGAGAAAGGTCAAGGCAAAAAGAGAGCTAATTTCCAATGTTAGGAAGAGACAATCATCATTTTTTGGCCATGTGATGAGAAGAGAACAATTTGAATATATTGTAACAACTGGGAAAATTGAGGGACGAAGAGATAGAGGGAAGCAAAGTAAAGTAAGTAAAGTACCCCCGTCACGCCAAGTGGCGTATAGGGAAATATGGTGTTAGTGACCCTATATTTTACAGACCTTCAGCACATGATTTTTGGGTAATGTGGTCGGTATTACGCCCGTGCTGCTTTTACTTTCCCAGAAAAAATCCGGTACCCATTTAAGGCTGGGTGAACCGGAGCCGTCGGTTGGGATCGAACCCTACCCCTTGTCCGTAGTAGTCCAGTTCACTAACCACTGAGCTATCGCGGCTCCTAGAGGGAAGCAAAGAGAAAAAATAACAGACAGCTTAAGAGAATGGCTTGGCAGAAGGTCAACAACAGAAATGATAAATAGCTGCCGAGATCGAATGTTGTGGAGAGACATGATCACCTACGCCATTAGGCCCGGTACTTGATGATGAATGTTAAAGATTTATCATCATCATCATGTGTATACCTGTTGGCGTAGGCGATCATGTCCTTCCCGAATATTCTATCCACAGTGCATCGTATCAATTCTGTTGTTGACTGTTTTCCATGCCATGCCACCAAGCTATCTAGTATTTTCTCTCTTTGTCGTCAGGGATCTCACTTTCCCTGTATTTGGTCAGTTGTAGCCAAGTATTCCAACTTCTCATGATGTGCTCGAAATATGTTGATTGTTTCTGTTTTCTTTTTTTTTTAATGAGCTCCCTTTTGTGTTGGCCTCTTGGAAAATTACCTCTTGGTCTTTTTAGATGAATGGAACTTTCAACATTCTTCTGTGAAATCCAATCTTCGTGGCCTGTAATAAACATTTCATTTGTTAGTTTATTGTCTATGATTCGCTTCCATACGTCAGAACTGGCTCTATATAGCACCGATGAACTCTCTTTCTCACCTATATTGACATAGATTGTTTGCATAAGACCTTCTTCGTTTTCTGAAACGCTATTTTGGCCTGAGATATTCTGCTTTTCATTGCTGTGGTGCACCTTCCATCTGATGTTATTATTGTGCCCAAGTATTTGACGAGTTGCACTTGTTTCAGATTTGTCCTGTTTATTTGAATGTTGCATGTTGGTGATAAGTCTTTAATGGGTACCGGATTTTTTTCTGGGAAAGTAAAGCGTCACGGGCGTAATACCGACCACATTACCCCAAATATCATGTCCCAAAGTTCTATAAAATTTATGGTCACTAACACCATATTCCCTATACCGTACTTGGCGTGACGGGGATACTTTGCTTTACTTTTTTTATGCTGGTGATGCTTGTTTCTTCGATTAGACCATTAATTCGATTTCCTACTATTCAGACCGAGACCTTTTTTGTTTTTTTCTTTTACTATTATGTCTATCATTTCTTGTACTCCATACTCTGTCTCTGGTATTAAGACTGTGTGATCCGCATATAGTAAATTATTGATGTTGTGACCATTGACTTCAATTCATGGTATATCTATTATTGATCTCATAATATTTTCGCTGTACACTGAAAACAAATCCGGCGACAGAACTCCTTGTTTTACATATTGGAATCCTGTTTGGTTGCTAATTCTTACGACTGCTGTTTGTTGCCAGCAAATATTTTTTTATGATTTGCAGATCCTTGCCATCAATGTTTAATTTATCCAGCATATTGATTTTATTTCCACATACAATACTTGGTCAAATACTTATCATCATCATCATCATCATGTACCCTGCCGGTAGGCGTAGGCGATCTTGTCCCTCCACAATCTTCTATCTACAGTGCATCGTATCAGTTCTGTTGTTGACTGTTTTCCATGCCATGACACCAAGCTATCCAGTATTTTCTCTCTTTGTCGTCCGCGATCTCTCTTTCCTTTTATTTTGCCAGTTGTAACCAAGTATTCCAACTTTCCTCTTCTCATGATGTGCCCGAAAAATGTTGATTGCTTCTTTCTGGTGTTTTTTAAGAGCTCCCTTTTTGTGTTGGCCTCTTTGAGAACTTCCTCATTGGTCTTTTTATCTGTCCAGGGAACTTTCAACATTCTTCTGAGAAATCCCATCTCTGTGGCCTCTAATCGTCTTTTCATTTGTTTGTCTACTGTCCATGATTCGCTTCCATAGGTCAGAATTGGTTCTATATAGCACCGATGAACTCTCTTTCTCATTTTTACTGACATAGATTTGTTGCATAAGATATTTTTCATTTTCTGAAATGCTATTTTGGCCTGATCTATTCTGCTTTTTATTTCTGTGGTGCATCTCCCATCTGATGTAATTATTGTGCCCAAGTATTTGAAACGTTGCACTTGTTTTAGATTTGTCTCGTTTATTTTTATGCTGCATGATGGTGATGATTGTTTCTTCGATATAACCATTAGTTCTGTTTTCTTACTATTCAGACTGAGACCTTTCTTATTGCTTTCTTCTACTATTATGTCTATCATTTCTTGTAGTTCGTTCTCTGTATCTGCTATTAAAACTGTGTCATCCGCATATCGCAAATTATTTATGTTGTGACCGTTGACTTCAATTCCTTTTTTGTCTGCTATTGATCTCATAATATATTCGCTGTAAAGTGAAAACAAGTCCGGTGACAGAACACAGCCTTGTCTGACTCCTTGTTTTATATATTGGAATTGTCCTCTTTGGTTGTTAATTCGCATAGCTGCTGTTTGTTGCCAGTACATGTTTTTTTATGTTTGGCAGATCCTTTCCATCAATGTTTAATTTCTCCAGCATATTGATTATTTCCACATGCTTTACTTTGTCAAATGCTTTCGTGTAGCCTATAAAGCACATATATAGATCTTTATTTACCTCTATAGATCTTTCTATCAATGTCCTTAAGATGTATATTGCGTTATTGGTGCCCTTTCCTTCCACACATCCACATTGTTCCTCACTTATTTCTGGTTCAAATACTTATATAAAGTATAAAAAAACATATTTATAGATCTTTCTTTACCTCTTTCTATCAATGTTCTCAGGATGTATGTTGCAATATTTGGTGTCATTTCCTTCCAGAAATCCTCTTTGTTTCTCACTTATTTTTTATTTTATTTTATTTCTTATACGTCTCATGATTATTCTTAGCAACATTCTCGTCATATGTCTCATGAGACTAATAGTGTGATGGTCTTCACAATCATTGGAGTCTGACTTCTTCATGGTATGGCTAAATAGATAGATTTGAGTAGATCTTCGGGTATGTGTCCAGTGATATATATGTCATTGAGTAACTTTGTTATGACATGCACTCCCAGCTCTCGTAATGCAGTGATCTCTTCTATCGTTACATTGTCAAGACCCGGAGCTTTGCCTCTTTTCATGTGTTGAATTGCATTCTCCACTTCACTCTGCATTATTGGTAGCCCTGTGTCTTTCTTTGTATTGGTTAAGTCTGGACTTTCATCACCATAGCGTTGACTGATATATTATGTCCATCGTCCCATTATCATCTGTTATATTATTATATTTCTTTTCTTTGATTTTACACATCCTAAAACTTTGACCTCTTTTCTTCCTGTTAATTCATTTAACTGATTGTGCACACATTTTGAGTTTTTCTTTTGTTGTTTTTCTATTTCTTCACAGTTCTGCTTTAACTATCCTTACTTTGCTTCTCTGCATTTGTTTTGGTTCTATTTGTGAAATATTTTGTATGTCCGCTCTTATGCTTTCGTCTGTGGTCAATTAGTTCTAGTATTTCTTCTTTCATCCATTTCTTTTTGTCGATACTTTAAGTCACTGGCATTACTTCTTTTGATATTTAGTGAAATGATTGTTTAAGCACTCCCCACTGCTTCTCAATGTTCCCTATATTCTCAATAGTATTATATCTATTTTATACTGTCGTACTGTAATTATCACTCATCTGTCTATCTACTCTAAGCATATCTAGTTCAAATTTAATATTTCTTGGGATGTATGCATCTTCCGCAGTTTTATTCTCATTTTCGCAAATACTGCTACATGGCCACTATTGCCCCTGGTCTTGTTTTAACAGATGTTAGCCCATTCCTGAATCTTCTCACTACCGGTATAAAACTAACTTGATTGTGCACTTTGTTGTCAGGGCTTTGCCATGTTCATAGTCGTCTACGGTGTTGCTTGAACCAGGTGTTACCTATAATCATTTCATGTGTCTTTGTCCAATCTATAAATCTCTCTGTCATTCGTCTCACCTTGGCCATGTCCTCCAGTCACATTTTGCACTTAAGTCGCTTCTACCTTTGCATTGATATCCAATAGTATGCTAGTTGTTATTTGGATTCACACTGTTCCATGATCATATCTAAATCGTTGTAAAAGGTGTCAATGTTTTCTTCTTCACTATTACTTGTTGGTCCATAAGCTTAAATTATGCTGATATCCATTGGTCTGTCTACCTCTCAACGATTTGTCAATGCCCCTAAATAAAGATTACTAGTTGTGCTGTGACTGTCATGCCACTTGACTCGTCTAACGAGACGGGGAATGGTATGAAAGACATATAACTTTGATGCCTTTGCTTGTAACACAGCAAATAATAAATGAAAGATATAACACAAATTAATAATTTCTTTTTTTTTTTTTTGGCGAATTCTTTATTCAAATTACTTTACTCTTTTTAAAAGCGGGTTTCGAAATTGTGTGTTACTTTTTAATTGGTTTTTTTTTAAATTCATGGAATGAAGTGTATAGTCATTTTCAAATTAAGCACCAGGGAAAGTCAAAATAGCATAGGAGGCCGGTTATGGCCATCGGGCTGTAGGTTTCCCACCTTTATGGTAACAAAGTGACTGTACAGACAACTTTAGTTTTATGAAGTCTTACTGGGCGATGGCTAAAAATATTTGAACAACGATGTCTTGAAACAGCATAATTCAAAATGTCAACCACCGTCGTTATAATTGGAGCCCCGCCCCTTCCCCCCCCCATAATCCTAATTATGAGCTAATTATCTTCAGGAAACATTCTTACATCATACGCTCTCCTGCTGATCAGCAAAGATTTAGCTACACCGAAAACAAGCGAAGAGAAAGTGCAGGATATGCCAAAGAAGACACCGATGTGCCGTGGTGTTAAGTCAAATGAGTTTGTCAGATACCCTGATCCGCACTGAAACCCACTCATGGAGAAACAAGCGATCATCAACATCGCTGCTAAGTGTCTCATCTCACTGGTCAAGAAGCTTGCTGTAAAGATACAGATGGCTGGGATAACCGATCCTGAAATAAATATCATGAATGTAAATAACACAGATCATTACATAAAATGCATTAATTACATACAGTAATTATACTAATTTGTTGCAGATTTATTTATTTATTTTTTTTTTACCCCCGTCACGCCAAGTGGCGTATAGGGAAATATGGTGTTAGTGACCCTATATTTTACAGACCTTCAGCACATGATTTTTGGGGGTAATGTGGTCGGTATTGCGCCCGTGCTGCTTTACTTTCCCAGAAAAAAATCCGGTACCCATTTAAGGCTGGGTGAACCCGGAAGCCGTCGGTTGGGATCGAACCCTACCCCTTGTCCTTTGTAGTCCAGTTCACTAACCACTGAGCTACTTGTTGCAGATTTATAGGAGAAATTTTAACATCTTGTAGTAAGTAGGGTATTGTAGGATGTATTTTGGTTTAGGTGTATGGCATAAATGGTAGAATCTGATAGGGTATAGAAATAGAACGAGCTAATACAAAGACAAATTGCGCGACAACAGTGCAATTAGAGATTAACTGTTGAAGACTTTGAGTGCCCTTAAAGGAACAGTCACGAATCGTGCTAAATGGATGAACTTTTTTTTTGCCCAACGAGACGTCTGAAAATGTACACGCCACTGATTCTTTTGCTGGTCTCTGATGAGGGGAAAGAAAAGCCATCAAAGAGATATATATTTACAACTGTTAATGAGAGCGTGAGATGGGTTAACGTTGATTTGACGATTGTCCAAGAAGGCATTTAACAAGCAACAACCATTTGTTAATTAAACAGAAATTTAATTTTACAAACGAACATTAAAAATATATGAAGTCTAACACTAAAAACGAATTATGGCGATGTAACTAGTGTGACTTTAGAAAAAAAGAAAACTAGACATGCATACGTTATCTTGATAAAAAAGATATTGAAAATAAAGTAAGAGAAATCTGTGGTGGTGAAATACAGTTTTAGAACATGCTGTTGTGCAATAATTATTCATACTTATTTATTGTACTCTGATATTGATCAACACAGTACTTTGTTTTCTGAACGATAGTAACAGCTCGGCTTGAATGAGAGATCATTAATTCATTGAGATGTCACCGTATCGAAAGCTGGCTACCATGGAGCGGGCTGTCCCTTGCTTTGATGGTCCAGATTGTCATGTGCTGATTTGTCAATCTTTTGATGTTTCTGGTCCACGTTAGTATTGTTCTGCTTTTGCCCCCTTTACCTTGTACTTTCCCTTCCAAGATTACTTTTAGTAGGCTGCTTTGTCTTTTAACAAGCTCCAAATATCTCATTTGTCTTGTTTGAATTGTGTTTAGAAGTTCTTTTTTCATTTTTAGTTGTTGCAAGTCTTCGTAGTATTTTTTTTATTTCTTTCCATCCAATTCTTCCAATTCTTCTATAAATCCACATTTCAAAGACTTCAATTTTCTGTTCTGTTTTTTTTTTTTGTCTAATGTCGTTGTTTCTGCGCCATACAAGAAAGTTGAGAATATATAACATTTTGCTACTTTTAGTTTCAGTCCTGCTGTTATTTGTTTTGATGTTAGTATATTTTTCAATGCATCAACATTGCTTTTTGCATTCCTATTCTTTTGTTTATTTCAATTTTGCATTATTTTCCATCACTGGTTATATCCAAGGTACTTGTAGCTCTGAACTGTCTCCATGTGTCTTCATTCAGCTTTGATATCCACTTGCAGGTTTTGAGTATGAGAGATAACTTTTAGCGTTTTGTAGAAATTTAAAACAAACTTCATTCCATCTTTGTTTTTACCAATGCTAAAAGTGGACCTTAGACTCAAGAACGATATGAGAAATAATCACTACCGAAATAAAATGTGTTAGATGGATAACAAACAAGAAATAGCGTGAGAGTTAGAATCATAAATGAAGAACTGAGAAAATAGATAGCAGAAATTTCCGCAATTAAATACATAAAGAAACAGACAAAAAATGTTTGCCACGTGATATGACAAAAAGGTCAACATGCAACACAAAGGAGCCTTTGATAAACGTTGTGAGAAAATCAAACCCATTGGCCGACCAGGAAAAGGACATGGAAAATGAGGGCCATAGGGACATGGCATAGATTATACACATACATACGGGACATATATAATACACAGGCATACAGGGTATAGATAATACACAGACCAGTAAAAGTAGTGATATAAGGGCTAATAGGCTGTATTGCTGACGGCATTTCGCTAACGCCCAGATGTCGCCAAACTGTCGCCAGCGAGCTGACCGTGACCTCTCGTGTCGAGTGTTGACCGCTCGTATCGGTGACCCCGGATGTGACATGTTTATGTCTGGTGTGCGCTGACTTCAGAGTTCTTTATGTACTTGTGCTGACCTCATTTATATGTAAATATATTGTCTGCTGAGGGTTGACATTCTTTCCTCAAAATATTTATTGGAGACTATAAATCATTGTCAAGTGTATATTTTTTGTTAAAATATAGTAGACGACATTATGCTTCTTGTAACTAATGTACATAATAAACAGCTTTAATACATATCAACAAAAGCATACGAACTGCAGTTTTTTTTTTCTTCTGACTATAATGGGCTATCATCACACACAGAGACTTAATGGAAGTATTTTCTGAACGTTCTCGTAGTTTTTGACCACACAAGATGGAACGTAAAGACTAATCAGCCAACCGGCAGTTCATGTATGTGAAATAAATAAAAACTAGTGGCAGGAATGCTCTTCACCATCCACTAAGTGTCGGGACTGTTGAGCAGGACAGTGTCTACGGGATTGTGTTCCTTTAGAGAATCGACGAATCTGGTGAAATCGCCAAGAATATTGACTAAACGGGGGAACTCGAGAACAGCCGTGTTATTGAAGGATGCGTGGAAGAAGCGTAGATCACCAGTCTCTCTGTGTCTGAGAATAAGATGGTGGCCATAGTTAATTTTAAAACGGCTTGTCTGACTATCAAGCACACCCCTTAGAACAGCAGACCAGTCTGTCGTGAATGGACTAGCAGGTGAGTGGAAGAAAGTATATGTGGAAAGTGTCTTGTTGGTACTAGCGTGAGTGTTTATAACTGAACAGTTTTGTTGATATACATCACACATATCATCTGGCAGTGTTGCTAAACAGTCATCGGTCTTGTGCTTTTTACTCCGAGGCGATTGTTACACGTCTGTCTTTCTTTTGGTCGATGATGATGAAGGGGCAATCATTGCTGCTGCTGAAGGTGGTGTTGTGGACGGTACTGATAGTGAAGGTGGTGTAGTAGACGGTACTGATGGTGAAGGTAGTGTAGTAGATGGTACTGGTGGTGAAAGTGTTGTGGACGGTACTGATAGTGAAGGTGGTGTTGTGGACGGTACTGATGGTGAAGGTGGTGTAGTAGATGGTACTGGTGGTGAAAGTGTTGTGGACGGTACTGATAGTGAAGGTGGTGTAGTAGACGTAACTGATGGTGAGGGTGGTGCTGTGGACGGTACTGATAGTGAAAGTGGTGTAGTGGACGTAACTGATGGTGAAGGTGGTGCTGTGGACGGTACTGATAGTGAAAGTGGTGTAGTAGATGGTACTGATGGTGAAGGTGGTGTTGTAGCAGGTGCCGATTGTGACGCTGGTGTTGTAGACGGTACTTTAGAACTAAATTAGAACTTGATGTCATCGTTGAATGTTTTAATCTCATATGACTGCCTTAAGAACTACGACTGGTATACGAAAGTTGAAAAATGGCATAAATATGCTGCAACACACTTGAGCTGCTCATTGTCTTATTCGGCATATTTGTCGGTCACCGACACGAGAGGTCACGGTCAACTCGCGAACAGCAGCGTCGGCAGTAGGTGGCAGCGAAATGGCAGAAATCACAGCCTATTACGTTTTAATATCACTACTTACGAGAAATAAATAATATTCAGATATACATTTGTAATAGTATTTATATTCCTGTAGGAAGGAGGATGAAAAGATATAATGGGATATAATTTGAAAGAGGGAATAAGACATGAGATGAGAGAAAGAAGATTCCACGAGGGCGGGGATTCTTTTTATGGAATCAGCTCCATTACAGCCGGGATATCCCATTATCCGCTAGTCACTGCATTTCTCGAATTGTGTACAGACTGATTTTTCATGCCAACTGTTCAATGTAGACACATCTGATTTCCCCACAACGCATTCTGGATCGATCAAACATAATTTCTACATTTAGGCTCCTCAATATTTCAATATATATATATCATTGTCCTACCCATTTTCCTCGTCTTCTCTTAAGGAATAAAGAACGAACTTTGATATGCCCTAATTGTCCAGAGACAGGTCACACTCAATTCTAGAAAAGTCAGCAGGCTTATCGCTATTTTCCTGCCACGTACACCAGCATGCACTGTGTAGTACACCAAGTTTAGCGCGCTCACTACAGAGAAATCCATGAGCTGCATCCAGTCCAGCAAAGATTGTCTGTCAGTCTTCTGTAGCATGCTTCCCGAGTCCGTTACCAACACTGCGTGATCCACGTTCTATATAACTAACCATGTTATCGCCACCACTGCTGCTCTTGTCTCTATTGTTATGCTGAGCGCCGTAATGCTGCAATTGTTAGATTCTATAGACACTTCTCTGCTATGTTGTTATGCCACAAAATCCCAACCCCTACGCTGTCTACAGGATATAGAGTCATCCGCGTAGGTGATGGGGTCCTGAGTCGACAGTACTGAAGGAAGGAGATGAAAACATATTATGGGAAACAATTTGATAGAGAGAAGAAGACATGAAATAGTAGAGAGAGATCATGCCAGCGACAAATTAGTTAAATTAAATTCCCGAAAAGATAATTTACGTGTTCATTCAAAGGTCTGGGTCACATGCAAAATAAACCAATATTGCGATTTTTTACATCACAATTTGATGAGGCCATTGACGGTCACATGTCAAACGCGTGATACCTGATAGTCATCATCATGTGCCATACCGGTTGTCGTTGGCGATCATCTCTCCACAAATTTCTATCCATAGTGCATTGTATCAGTTCTGTTGTTAACTATTTTCTATGCCATGACACTAAGCTATCTAGTAGTTTCTCTTTTTTTCGTCAGCGATCTCTCTTTCCCTGTATTTTTCCAACTGTAACCAAGTACTCCAACTTTCCATTTCTCATGATGCACCCGAAAAATGTCGAATGTTTCTTTCTGATGTTTTTTTTTAAGGGGCTCCGTTTTGAATGTCCTCTTTGAGAATGTCCCCGTTGGTCTTTTCAGCTGTCAGGGAACTTTCAACATTCTTCTGATAAATGTCATCTCTGTGACTTCTAATCGTCTTTTGATTTGTTTGCCTACTGTCCATGATTCACTTACATAGGCCAGAATTGGCTTAATACAGCACCGACGAACTCTCTCACTTATACTGACACATTGCTGTTGTACAAGACCTAATAGTAGGAATAGGAAAAAATGAGAAGATTCTAGTCGCTGGGAATGACCATGTCAATTAAAACTTATAATTGTCCACCAGGTTTATGTTGGGAGCAAGTAGTAGACGACAATCTGACACATTATTTCACTGGTTGACTGAGAATTGTGACAAGGACTGTAAGTAGTTGAGCACAAGGGAAGTTTTTTTTTTTTAATATTATATTCGTCAAATTCAATGATGATTGGTATTCATAATTCTGCAGTTTACTAATCAGCATGACAATAAGTGTCATAAGATTTCAATAAATCAATATTTGAGTTTAGAGTTAGCTAGATACAGTACAGAGGAATAGCATACACGTTAGTAACAGTTCTGCAAAAGTAATACAGATGCAGGTTAAAATACATACACATAGCATTACTATATGATTCGTAAAGGATGTGAACATGAACATTCAGGTGGAAGTCTACGTGCACATCGCCCATAGAGGGATATTTATAATTCGTAAATTATATACGATTATCATATTTCGAGGAATTGAGAGGAGCAAGTTAGCCACTTGACCATGCGAGTTGAACGTTTTATTAATTATCACAAACCAATTCATCTATGAGTAAGATATGAGGTCACGTGATAAGGAGAATCAACATTGATTGCTCTGTTATTAAACTGTCACGCGCTGAATAATTGTACTTTTTTATCATCATACAAATTCATCCTCTCAAAATCTTTCACTACTTCTTTTAATAACTACAACATAAACAACTAACTTTATTAGCAAAGGTGACTTATGGAATAACTAAATTCAAATTGAATTGAGCAGCTTTACCGGATAAAGTAACAGACTACAAGTAGTGAATTTGAGGTAAAATGAACAAACAATAAGTAGCGGCTATTAGGTAAAATGAACAAACAATAAGCAGCGACGTTGATTTAAAAGGAACAAACTATTAGTAGCAACTAGTAAAGCAGCTCAATATAATGTTATACTAAATCTTCTTGGTTTTGACTGAGATTATACATAAGGACACATAAATATATTACCTATTGTGTTCCCAACCTTTCTGGCGACTATCGGAGTGACAATACGCTTGGCAATGATCGCATCGTACACAACAGCAGATGTCATACTGAATATGAAAAACCCAATGCAAATAGCGGCATTTATCATGCCAGCCTAAAGAAAATGGAAATAATAATGTTGTTTATTTCTTGTCAATATGAATACACGATTTTAAATGATTGTGTTCATGTTTATATTCACATTTCCTTCTTTCATCAACAACATCGTTACAAAACATTAGCAACGATGATCATGGACTGTGACTAACAAAACTGCAACACAATTCATGACTATGATTTCAGTTATACCATGGCTTAATTGCAAACCTTTGAGACATAAACTCGATGAGTTGTTCACAATATTTCTCATTGTATCCCTCTTGTTTATAAAATTCTGATCTTGAATATTTCCATATCAATTGTTGATATCATCAGTCCTTTAGCCAGGTAGTAGGTGACTCACATTTCACGCGAAACGTGATGGTTCTAACGAATCATGTGCATTGTCTATTGTGACTATTTTGAAAAGAAGAAGCTGAACCAAAATCAGGTTAAATATATAACCAGATAAAAACTTTCTTATGTCGTTGTTGATCAGGTTTTTTTACTTTCTCTTAGTGAAACCCAATCAATTCAGTCTAAGGATTTGTCTACCAGGTTTTATTAGACATTTGCCATTAAAAGATAATAATAAAAACGATTTTTGTTTAGGACTGATCCTATGATAATCATAATCATTGTTAAGCTCTTACCTGTTGGAACATGTATCACAAGACAGCTACTCAGAAGTTTCCTCTTTGATGCACGAGATGTCCAGCGCCTGCAACAGTCAGTTCCATGTCACCTTTGATATTTTGTACCCACCTTCCTCTAGGTTTATGAAAACCGCAGGGTCATAATTGGCCGGTTGAAGTACCTGTCCCTGAGAAATGCTTCTCGTAGGGCTAGCCGCGTATTTTGCTATAATAGCATAAACAATAAGTTTATGTGAAGATAAGTTCATTCTTTGACCACCTCTTGTCTATCCCGCTCTCTTGGCCTCCAAAAGTATCCTGCAGGTACGATTGATCTGGTGACGGAAACATGGACACCAAAATAGAAGACAATACCAGAGAATGGACAGGTCTGAATTCCTGCTTCCTATGTATGCACACAACAAGAAGCCACAGACACAGACAAATGAGGGAAAATGGATGCAGCCATCAATTTCTGTCCAGCTACAACATTACTAATGTCTGTAAGATATGAAGAAGGAAGAAACACATCGCCTATAGACCTCACACGTTAGAATGTTGTTAAGACGTTCAACCATCAATGACGTTTTGATCAAGGATGCTTATGGCATGCCATTAAATAAAGCTACTGGTTCTGGGAAAATGTAGGAGGCCATGTAAAGCTGCAAAAATGTGCCAGTTGTAAAAGACAAATAAATATTTATGTCTGAACTATCAGTTTTCTGAACTTTTTTTGTAGACAGCTATTATGTTATCCAATACAGACATCGTAATAAAGCATGCAAACATGACTATGTACATCGCAATTTACATAAAGCATTAAAAACCTAAATTTCATATAATAGGAAAAAGAAGAAAAAACAAACAGAATAAGAAGCAGAAGTGGCACTGATTCTAAAACATCTAAGTTGAAGAGAATGACGAAAAAGAATCAAAGTAACATGAACAATGCATACCTCAATATTATAAAAGCCAAAGATTCCGGTCATGTAGTAGAAATTGTTGCCTATCAAGGTGAAATATACAAAGGCTGTACATGATTGGACAGCAGTAAGTGCCCATGCTGGCTTTGACGTCAATATCGCTTTCCAAGGTGTTCGTAGGTGGCGCTTGAAGAGAAAGTGAAAGCGATTTCACATATAAATATATAAAGGTCAAGGTCAAGTACGAGACTTGAACCGGCGTCTTAGCACGCGAGTTTACACCCATATGTGCTTGGCCGCCTATCCAGAAATGCTCGGATATTTCTGTATACACTCCACAATATAGGTGATACATATTATAAATGGCGGCAGGGACGTAATAGCTACCACATTACCCCAAAAATCATGTTCTGAAGGTCTATAAAATGTATGGTCACTAACACCATATTCCCTATACGCCACTTGGCATGACAGGGTTACTTTACTTTACTTATATTATAAATGCTTCGATAAAAAGCAACATTTAGGGAGAATATTAATACCGAGAATAAAACTTAACGAATTAAACATAAAACTAACCATCAAAACAAGACACAGTGCTGAGACGGCGCTCAATAATAATGATAGTGATAAATGACCAAAATAAAAGTAGTTATAACTAAAAGAAATCACTAATCATCAACAAACAAACAAAATTTCAGAACCTGGAAGTGACCTCTCGCTCTGACCTCAACGGTTAGGTGGAGGGGAATCACGGCTGTCGCTGAAAACCTCACAGATCGCTATATTTATGGTTGTGTAAGAAAGGTTGTGTCAGGTATCGATAGTGACTGGGAAACCCCCTCTTACTGTTTATATTGGTGGGGTGGGATGATTTGGCTATGAAAAGCTTGACCGGTTAAGTCTGGTATCTAAAACACTAGCTCTGTGACCAGAATCCAGAACAGGAGAGATAATTTTGCCACATTCTAGTACACATCATTCAAAACGTTCGCGGTCTATTGAAAATTGCTGCCAAGGAGATCCGAGGTCCTCCAAGAAATCAAATAATGACAGGCGCCACGATTCAAAAATTAAAAAAAGTAGATCACGCAATTAGTGGAAAGAATGATGAGATTCGCGATTAGTGGAAAGAAAGATGAGACAGGATAGAGATAAGGATAGAGATAAGAGACAGAGTACGTTAAGGGGAAAGAAGAAGTAAAGGACGAAGAGATAGAGGGAAGCAAAAGAGAAAAGATACCCGACAGTTTAAGAGAATGACTTGGCAGAAAGTCAACAACAGAACTGATTAAAAAAACTGTCGAGATCGAAAGTTGTGGAGAGACATGATCACCTACTCCAGCAGGCTTAGTGCTTGATGATGATGAAGAGTAACATGGACGATAATTGAAGGAAGGAAGTAAGCGATTTCATTGGTGGTATATAGATTCGAATCTAACCAATGGGGGCGAAGCATTTTCAGTATGCGCATGCGCGAGAATGAATACATCCATGTGATTGATCCTTCTGACCCATGTGGAGATATATCTTCACACGCGAAAAACAGGTTCTGTCTTTTCATAACCTGATTTGTCTGAGAGAGAGGCTGGACGTCAATATATTGCGCTTAGTTCTGTATTTTCTCCAATCTGTCAATCTGTGTCGTACGATTTCTGACCTGTGATGATCACCATTAATGGCCGTAACTATGATATTTGTCAACGCACGTATACGAGAACTGATTCTTTAGCTAAACATACCCACACTCACTTAACTCAACAGCAAACTTTCGTACTATGGCTCAACTAGTTTTTGGAGTAAATTCAAGTTCAGAAGACGAAGAGAGTGATGAAACACGGTATGTATTAGTTCACTGCACATTTCTTGGTTTAATTTAATATTAAGTGTGTTTTATAGTGCGATATAACAACAGCAAGCCCACAGTGATCGGTCCTTAATTTCATGACTTAGCAGAAGGTTATATTGCTCCAATATTTCTAAACACAGACATTCGGGCTACTTATAAAGGTATATATATATATATATATATATATATATATGTATCAAAAAGTTCTAACGGTGATATAGATTTTTTCTCTTAAAATTAAACACTGATAATGTACCGTGATTAATTATGTCAATAGTATTTTCATTAAACCTTATACGACGTTTTGACTGTTTAGTGTTTGGATACTGTTTAATAATGTACTTTATCAAATTAGTATATTTCTTTTACACTGTTTTTTTTCATTTCGAATGATCCGATTCCTTAGCGACTGCGTGTATTTCTTGTCCTTAGGTTCGTTTTGCCGTGGCGCCTGTCATTATTTCATTTCTAGATCCGGAAGAGGAGGACCTCCGATCTCCTTGGCAGCAATCGGCAATAGCTCGCGTACCTTTTGAAAGACGTGTACTAGAATGTGGCAAAATCATCTCTCCTGTTCTGGATTCTGGTCACAAAGCTAGTGTTTTATATAACAGACTGAATCGGTCAAGCTTTTTATAGCCAAGTCACCCCCCACCCATATAAACAGTCAGAGGGAGTTTCCCAGTCCCTATCGATACCTGACACAAAGTTTTTACACAACCATAAATATAGCGACCGGTGAGGTTTTCAGCGCCAGCCGGGATCCCCCCCCCCACCCCACCTAAACGTTAAGGTCAGAGCGAGAAGTCACTTCCAGGTTCTGAAATATTGTTTATTGATGATTAGTGATTTCTTTTAGTTATAACTACTTATATTTTGGTCATTTATCACTATCATTTTCATTGAGCGCCGTCTCAGCACTGTGTCTTGTTTTGATGGTTAGTTTTATGTTTAATTCGTTAAGTTTTATTCTCGGTAATAATATTCTCCCTAAATATTGCTTTTTATCTAAGCATTTATAATATAAGTAAAGTAAATTACCCCTGTCACGCCAAGTGGCGTATAGGGAATATGGTGTTAGTGACCATAAATTTTACAGACCTTCAGCACATGATTTTTGGGGTAATGTGGTCGGTATTACACCCGTGCCGCCATTTATAATATGTATCACCCATATTGTGGAGTGTAAACCTATACATTTCTTATGCAAATAAATTTCATTTTGCTCTATTATATTTCTCTATACTTAATGTTTCGACTATTGGTTTGCTGTTCATACAATCGTCTTAACATTTCCAGTAATGATTATGTCGATTGTGAGAGAGAGGTGACAGTGAGAGAGAGGTGACAGTGAGAGAGAGAGAGGTGACAGTGAGAGAGAGAGGTGACAGTGAGAGAGAGGTGATCATGGCACATGATGATGGTAATGACGATGAGAATGAGGTACATGATGATGATGCTGATGAAGGTATGGCACATGATGACGATGCTGTTGAGAGTATGGCACATGATGACGATGCTTATGAGGTAATGATATGGCACATGGTGATGGTGGTGACTATGAGAATGAGGTACATGATGATGATGCTGATGAGGGTATGACACATGATGATGATGAGAATGGTACATGATGATGACGGTATGACACATGATGATGCTGATGAGAATGGTACATGATGATGATTGGGGTATGGTACATGATGATGATGCTGATGAGGGTACGGCACATGATGACGATGATAATGAGGTAAATGATGATTATGGTGATACTGGTGAGGGTATGACACATGATGCTGGTGATAAGAATGGTGATGACGATGATGGCGGTATGGCACATGATTATGATGAGAATGTACATGATGATGAGGGTATGGCACATGATGATTGTGATGACGATGAGAATGAGGTACGGTATGGCACTTGATGATGACGGTGATGATTGTGAAGGTATATGATGCTGATGACAGTATGGCGCATGATGATGCTGATAATGATGAGAATGGTACATGATGATGATGCTGTAAAGGGTACATGATGATGATAATAATGATGATGTTGATGATAGTACGACACATGATGCTGCATTTAAACATGTAAAAAAAACCTACATTTTTTTACATGAACAATATTTTGTTGCAACCTTACCACACCGGGACATAATAATGATTTCCATTCACCACAACAAGGTCACCGAGATAACACGAGAGACACCGGCACGATTTCCCCTTATCACAACAAACAAGGTCACCGCGATAACACAGTCAAGTAAAAAAAAAAAAATAGCCCTCGAAAGGTGCCTGTATACTTTTCATATAGGTGAAAAATGTAAATTGAGGCAAGACTGAGTGCCATTCTTCCTCGCTCTCGTATTTTCCTTTCATTTCTTTTCCTTGTCACAATATATTCCAACTAATATGTTCTCATTACATGACTAAAAATTACGACTAATTACCCTGGGTGGTAACAGTAATATTTCTTTCTGTTTTGACCTCTTCAAGAAAGCCCTAGTCTCAATCTCAGCACCAAGCTTAGAATTTACAACTCAAATGCACGATCCATGTTCCTAAAAGCAGGAGAAACTTGGAGAATGAACCATAAGATAGAAAGCCGACTTAGCGAATTTCCAGGGCGCTGTCTTTAGTTTTTCTTAAGTTCTAAAAATCCATTATGATCAACATATTACGAACGAAGACGTCACCAGAAGCTCGAGCATAACAACATCAGTCAAAGAGTGAAAAGAATACGTTATAAATGACTAGGCCACGTTCTACAAATGAACCGAACCAGGCATCCCCACGTAGCGTTAACATGGGGTCCACCTGGCAAACGAAGGAGAGAAAGAGACCATTGGGGGTATGCCGACGAACAACGTTCTGGTGCCTGTTGAGAGATGCATATGTTTGCTCTAGACCGGATTTGGTGGAGATCTCTTGTGGGTCTCCTTTGCTTCGATTGGAGTTCAAAGGATCAAGAAGAAGAAGGAAGACTAATTAATAATACCTGAACTAATTCATTCTCATTCAAACATAATTATCACTGTCAAATTTTAGCGTTCGCCAGAAGACCCTAGAGACTAGGAACTGAATTTTGCGTGTTAATCTGTTTTTCCTTGGCAGAGGTCCCTCGCTGCACAGGCAGATAATTCCATATTCGGAAGTACTCATATTTTTTCCGTGCATGAGTAATTGACATTTCAAGCGGGGCCTCGATGCTGAGACCAGGGGTGGTTGCCGCAGTGAGAAATCGTAAATAAAAATCCCAACTGGTGCAGCCAGGATTTGAACTCACAATCTCTCTGTCTCGAGGCCGGCGTCTTGGCGTCCAGTCCTACACCATGTCAAATATAAGCCATCCAATTTGTTATCTTAACATTATATTCAGGCGCCCTAAGACATCATTAACGTTTCATTACCTCCAGAGACATTGACACAGTTTTACTCAAAGAGTTGATGAGATATGATCTCTCAGCACTGGAGATTCGCGGATGCATAGTCGGTGAGTCAAACACAAAGTGGATCCAAAGAAAATACCAAATAATTCCAGAAATTCCTGCAAATATTAATCGCAAACATTATTCCTGATTAAAAATTTGTCGACATTTCTATATTTGTCAATTTACCATTTTTTATTGTTTTAATTTTATGTTTACCATTTCAACTTTTCATTAAATGAGTATTCTTTGTGTAATTATTAAAAATATTATGTACCACCATTCTTTCTTGTTTGGTCGCAGAGAGTAAAGTATTTAGTAGATAGTGTGGTTGTTTGCTAATAACAACTAATAAACAGTCATAACATTCTTGCGGAAACGTCGAGCTGAGTCAAATATAAGTGGCAAAAAAACTGAATTTACACAACATCCACATAAATTTATAATGACCAACAGAAAACACAAAGAACCATTGGTAACACGAACCAGTATATGTAGCACAGCTCCTTTTCTACTAGGAACGAGAGTGCTAACAACAGTTGCCAGTTCGTTGCTACTAGAAACAAGAGTGCTAACAAAAGCTGCCAGCTCGTTGCTACTAGAACAAGAGTACTAACAAAAGCTGCCAGCTCGTTGCTACTAGAACAAGAGTGCTAACAAAAGCTGCCAACTCGTTGCTACTACAACAAGAGTGCTAACAAAAGCTGCCAGCTCGTTGCTACTAGAACAAGAGTGCTAACAAAAGCTGCTAGCTCGTTGCTACTAGAACAAGAGTGCTAATAAAAGCTGCCAGCTCGTTGCTAGTAGAACAAGAGTACTAACAAAAGCTGCCAGCTCGTTGCTACTAGAACAAGAGTGCCAACAAAAGCTGCCAGCTCGTTGCTACTAGAACAAGAGTACTAACAAAAGCTGCCAGCTCGTTACCACTAGAACAAGAGTGCTAACAAAAGCTGCCAGCTCGTTGCTAGTAGAACAAGAGTGCTAACAAAAGCTGCCAGCTCGTTGCTGTGTTTTTTTTTATATTCTGGTTTCGTAGTTCCAGGTTTAAATCCGCATCATGTTGTCTATTATTGTTTATTTCTTTTTCGCTTTTGCCAGTTGATTTATTATGTGCTGTTCGGTTACCTTCGGGTTCTGTATCGTTTAAAGATCTGCGACTTTCATTTTTGTGTACAATGGAACAGTGATACATTTCTTATGCTTACAGTAGACAATACCAGGCTTACTGTCTTTCGCTGTTTTTTTTCTGCAGGGAAATAACACTACATATATATTTACCGGTCTAATTTGTTTGTTTCTAAATTCGCTATTCACTATTATTAAAGGCAGTTGCAGTTTAATTGGCATCATGAAAACATGTCCTCAATAACAGATAAGAAAACATTATACTGATGAATGTCAAATCCTACAGATGGAAATCTTAATTATAAAGATGATTCAGTGCCGCTATTATTATCACATGTTACATTTGGAAAAATAAATAATAATCATTGTTGTAACATGATTCACTTGGATCATTTAAAATAATTAGAAAATGATAGTCATCGAGTATTTGTTTGGAATGTTGAGTATTATTTATTTAATATATTATTATGTATACATAGCACAGACAAAGCACATAGAGAGTTGTTTGGTATAATTTGAAATGACCTTCAAGATATGGAGACAAATAATAATAAATGAATATTATTATAGAGGGAAACTTCCGAGGCGATAATCAGTGAATCAATTCAGAGGAAGAGGTATGTTTACAACACTCGGAAAATGACAAATAATCAACAACAGAAAAAAATATGGACCAAGTCAGGATCGAACCCGTACTCAGTGGCACAGCGCCTTGCCACGAAAAGCCAAACGCTTAGGAACTCTGCCACTCAGCTAACCTTCAAGATATGCTTGCTTACTTGCGTTCGCCCGATGACTAAAGTATTCTAGAGTATCGTGGTAGACTAGAATATTACGCTTCATATTCCGCCCTTACAAGGACGTACTGAACGTGTCTGCGTTGTGTTGTGGTTTGCAGTATAACTGTTATATTTGCGCCTTTCGACCCAACACATCCGACTTCAGCACGACATTTTTGAGTACCGGGTTGTCTTCCCTCTTCGATCCCTGCTCGCATGGCCAGACTAGACAAGTTAGTATGTTACTAGAGGCACCATGGAGAGGTGGAGCAGGGTCTGGATGGTTTTGGTTCACCGATCCTGGCACAAGCTATCAGCTACCTTCAAGATATAATTCTATACATTTTACAGCGTTTGTGTGTTAGGGTGCTCGTCTTGTTCATAAAATTGTATTTTGTAAAAATTTTTCAACTGCATGACACCATATAGTATAGAATGTTAATCGTCTTGGTTAATTGGTTTTTGTGTAACTGGTATATCTCTCTCTCTCTCTCTGCGATCAGGACTCATTCAGAGTAGGATTCCAGACTCCCACATGAAGTCAGCTGTCAGGTTAAGTGTGTTGATCGCCCCCACAGACAGAACGTCACATTTAGAGTCCGCCAGATCCACTCTGACTGAACACCCGTTAATACGTTGCACTGTGTTCTGCGCCAGTGGCCAGTGCATCCGATTTCAGCCAGCATTTTTTCAGGTTTGCTTTCCTTAGCCTTTGATTGTCCCCAATCTTCCTGCAAGGCAGAAGATTGTCTTTTCTGTAGGGGGATTCTGCCCTTAGATGGTCTACCCTCCCAGGTTTACGAGCACCATCTGCCCGAGTCACTAGAGGTGACTAACACAGACATGCACACACATAGATATGAGATGTGAATAACACAGACAAGTGCACAGCGATACGAGCCATGACTAACACTGACACACATCAAGATATATGACACATGACTAACATAGACATGCTTATAAAGCTATGAGATATGACTGACTTAGACATGCACACACAAAGATATGACGCATACCTAACATAGACATACACACAAGGTCTACCTAAGACGAAACCAATTAACCAAGACGAGCAGGTGTAACTGGTATATTAAGAGAATACTGGTAATTACACTATCTTTCTGGTGCGAATGATTTAATTTTCTACAAATATGTTGTTATAATTAAAGCCCCAACGCCTGAGAATTAACTTGAATATAAAGCAAATACATTTTTCATTTCTGAAATGAATAAACGAGCAAGAGAATTAAAATATCGATGATAAATGACTGTGGGAAGGTTTAGTTCACGTAAGGAAACTTATGTGCGATCGGGTCTAGGGTTGCAAATTCTCAGATAAAAAAATGTATGAATGATGCTGCAAATGTGGCTCACAGAATTGATTCAATTGAATGAATACATGATGATTAGGGAAGTATAACAGTGTAGAGAAATGAAGTCATATTAAAAGATGCAACGATTTTTCTTTTTATCGCCTTCACCAACTTAAGGCAATAATTACTTTTCGTTTCCGAGATCGTCATATTTTGATTGAATATCTATCTATCTCTATCTATTGTCCTTTCGAGCCGAAGACAGCACATATGGAGGGCAGAACCACAATCTCAAAAACAGAAACCTTGCATGCCAAAATGGCACATATTGCAGAGATCACTGCTTACTAAAATCTATGGTTCTGTTTCCATAACAATGTGTTTTACGATGACAGCTTGTCAAGCCATCGATCAACCTCCTTAGTCGCCTCTTACGACATGCCTGGAAGGTCACAGTGTCATTATTATTTACTTCCTACATAATGAGGCGCCGGTAACACACGGGAATGATTGAATATAGATTTACTATAAAGGTCAATCCGATCCCCAACCATCGAGGCAATGACACCCCAACATGTGTTTCAGCTCCGTTAATAAAAAAAAGCATTTACAGTTTCAAAATATCAGATTATGCTTCAAATGTATTGCCTCAGGCATAATGAAGTAAAGTGCCCCGTCACGACACAGAATATGGCGTTTGTGACAATAGTTTTTTTTACAGACTTTCGGCTCATGAATTTTGGAGAAATGTAGACGGTATTACGCTCGTGTCGATTAACTTTCCTAGAAAAAAGTCCGGTACCCCTCTAAGGCTGTATGAACTTGGCAGCCGTCGATCAAGATCGAACTCGACCTCTTGTTCTTTGTAGTCAAGTTCACTAGCCACTGAGCTATTGGCTCAGGCATGTCAGAAAGAAACGTATCGTAAATAGTATTCGTCAGTTGGAATACTGCGGTGGAAATGCTGTGAACGAGGCAATTTGAGAGTTTACATGTTTTGCCTTCAATATTTCGAGGACGCGCAGACAAATTAGCTAAAGAGGGAGCGAGATTATCACAAGAGAACCATCTGGTCAGCTGCGATGAAGCCAAATCCATCATCACAGGCCAGTGCAATGAAAAATTGAAACAAGAACACCCAAAGTATAACGAGAGGGATGGATACCTCCAACTATCAAGGAGAGATCAAGTCATCATACTTCGCCTACGCAATGGCCACAGACAAACCACATGTTCACCAAACTCAAAATAGGAACTAACAGCCAATGCCACTGTACACTGGACAACATGACAACAAAACATGGATTGCCCCAGTACACAAACATGAGAAGGACAATGTGGCCACACCCACCTCCCTGGAAGAGAAACTATACGGGGCAACGGAATCACCTAAACAGACAGCTGCCTTCATAAGAGAGTCCAGAATACTAGTCTGAATGAGCCATGATCGCAGAAAAAGAAGAATGTTTCAAGGATAATTGTAGACTATATTTATGAAGAGATAAGGGCAAACTAATGTAGGTGGACTTAACGACAAAAGGTGAGCACTAATGTAAGGTGAACATATTTATTTATGAACAGAGGCATAAACTAATGTAAACGTTCTTTATTTGCGAACAAGAAGAACACATAATATGAACAGATTTTGTAAACAAAAAGAAGAGACAGAGTCAGAAATGATATTATAAGAGAAATAGTAGGCATTGGACCCATCCTAAGCTACACATAGAAACAACAAATAACTATTTTGTCCATCTAGAAAGAATGCCGCGTAAACATCTTACCATGTAAGGCATGTATTAAAATTAGAGAAGGAAGAAGGTCAAGAGGCAGATCAGGAGTAAGATGGATACACAACATCAAAGAAACAATAAAACATCAATTAACAATGATTGAAAAAAGGAGCATAAACCAGAACTTTGTATTTCCTTCGACAAGTGGAAGCGAAGTAAAAAAGAAAGAAAGTAAGAAGAAAGAAAGAAAGAAAGAAAGATGTATCAGGTCGATGGGTGGTGGTGGTGGTGGGTTGTAGCTCTCCCTTGCATGCACCGCCCCACAAGGCGAATAACTGTAACAATGGTGACGGGGCGGAAGCCACACAACTGTAGAACTTTGTGTTACACCCTTTACGGTTCAGATACACACGGCTATTTTCTGCTTCTCTGCCGATGGCTGAAAATATTCTGAAAGTACTTCGCTCGATTACTTATGCCTCCGTAGCTGTGTGGTTCTGCTTGCCCGTCTCACTGCCCCGTCGAATACGGCCTCCTGATGTACTCACTGTCAGCACTGACAGACTTTGCTTGACCGGACTCTGGACTTGCTTATTGACTGCTGCTTTCTACCGGATTGAGCCGGCAGTCCGTGAATTACCAGGAACTTACTCAGCTTCCCTTCCTGATCTTTTTAAATGGTGTACTTACTTCGCGCTGATTTTCTGATGTAACGTCCCCACAGCCATCTGATGACTCAGTCTTCTATACGACCTGAATGTTCGTTCTTCACCACGCCGTTTACCAACCACAAACTCAGATACAAAATGTACTGTTCAAAATGTCCTCTCATAAAATATGACTTGAATTTATTATCAGACAATTTGTCAAGTAACACAACAGTTGAAAGCCAGCGACTTACTTTGCGCTCGGCTGCTCACACATGCAATGTACTGAAGGCACTGTTCATTATAATCGTTCCTCCCTCACTCTCGCATCTAATTGTCTATACTGAAAAATCTTCTTAATAGGTAATTGAAATCTAATCTTTTAGTCTAAACATAAAAATTGCCTCGATTTTAAACACGAGACTTACTTCTGCACTATTACCACTCTAGCTACTGTTGGACTAACTAACAGCCCTTTTTGCTTCCATGAGCCATTGGACTACCGTCAAATCTAGTTAGGGTTTATATAGCATTGGCAGCCCTGGCTGTCCCTTGTGTGAATCTCCTACAGTCTCCCGGACTATCTCTAAGTCAAAAAGCTTCGGAAAAACTTTAACTAAAACTGAATTCATTGTTGAACTCTTTGCTCGAACATAACTAACATAAACATTTAACATTAACACTATGGAGATCGGTAAGCCATAATGGCTACCGCCTCCCGGCGACATTGCTTTCAGGTCGACCGCGTTAGTAAAATCTCCCTTATCTAACCTTGTACTTTGACTATATCTTTCACCTCCAGCCAATCACAATCCTTTTTACATTCTCTGCCCCTTTCTAACTGAACTCTCTCACTATTCACGAGAAACCCGTTATTCTGTCTGAGTTAATTTTCTCACTTTCTCCCCGTGATTTTGCTCACTCACTCACTTCATTATTACCTATTTTCACTTCCACTGATACAAAGAAAGGTGACTTTATATGAGCGGGGGGACAAATTACGGTAAGCAGACTATTTATAAATGGGGGGGGGGAATTTAAGACAGGTAAGCTGGTTACTTTTGTGATCAAATAACAAACTAAAGGTAATAGTGGGGACCAGCTAAAGATTCTAGTGATGATGTTTAGTCAACAAATTGAAAATTCATGACACTACACCTATTACAATACAGTCTCTTGATACTAAGCATGAAAGGTATAGAGAACAACTGAATGAACACATGTAGGTTTATGCAATCAATTAATTAAATGGCAATATACTGGAATACTCACGTAATAATGAAAGCAAGCGAGGATTTTCGTAACATCTCAGAACACAGCGTGTTCTTTTAATTCACAAGCTATTTGAACAACTCAATGATTCTGTGAATTTGCTTCACTCTCTGACGACTCACCTCTACCATAGAGTGAAACAAAGCCCTACTCAATTCATGTCAATTATTTTTTTCCAAAAAAGATCGTCACCTTAGGATTTTATCATGTACACAAAATGGTCCTGTATCCCGCTAACAGCTCATCAGATAGTGTTCTGTGGCATACCAACATAGCATTGACGTGGATAGGAAATATGGTGTTTCATTATGGTATCCAAAATGAGAATGGAGATAGAAGCAGCAACGATAACATGGTTGGTTACACAGGACGTGGATCACACAGTCTTAATGATTTAATAGTAAAATATGATACAGAAGACCCGACAGACAGTATGGCATGAATGGATGCTGCTCTTGTATGACTCCAAAGTGAGAGTATTAACATGGGTATACTGTCCAGTAAAGTAACAAACAACACAAGAAGAGATAGAATACCAAATGAAACTATAAGAAAAATAGTAGGAACAAAACCCTGTCAATAATATATAAAACAACAACAATTTAAATGGTTTGGCCACCTGGTCAGAATGAATCCTCACCAATCACCATCAAGGGCGTTCTTCTCGAGAATGCATGGAAAAAGACCAAGAGAGAGACCCAGAAGAAAATGGATAGATGCAGTGACAGAGTCATGTAACAACAAAGGAAAATCACTAATTCAGACAGTTCGAGCAGCACAAGAACGACAAATGATATAAATCACGACACCTATTAGGTATCAGTGAAAAGAGAAAAGAAGAAGAAGATGAAGATACTGTCCAGGCAAGAAGTAGGGTTTGATCCCAACCAACGGCTTCCGGGTTCGCCCAGCCTTTAATGGGTACCGGATTTTTTCTGGGAAAGTAAAGCGGCACGGGTGTAATACTGACCTAATTTCCCCAAACTTCATGTACCGAATGTCTGTAAAATGTATGGTCACTAACACCATATTACCTATACGCCACTTGGCGTGACGGGGGTACTTTACTTTTTTTTTTACTGTCCAGGCACCTGGTGCACACGGCAACGAAATAGCCAACACGCTCGCTTTCTGTTCTGACACTGAGTGTGGCCTTAGGACAAAGGACTCTGGACAAAGAGGACATCGCCAGGCTTGTTCCTCAGAGAAGAGGAGGAGAATGTGTGGGACAATGATGTATATATTGAGAGACTGGTGAGTCTAAAGGTGAAAAATGTACATGGTCGATCCGGAGTGCTTAGTGGGAAAAGCAGATGTATCTATAATCAACACCTTACAGGAACAATCAGTCTGCATACACTACGAGAGGGACGTACGATGGAGCGGATGCACGTATCCCCCGACAGCAATTATAAAGCTTCCTCGTGATTTTATTATTTCTTAATTCGGATCCTTATACGCCTCTTTTGTGAGATGATCTTTTATTCATTTTATTTCTGTCAATTTACATACATTACTCTATCTTGGTTAGGATTATTATAATGTGATGTGTAGATTGTTTACTACCATAATTTATCGTATAACTTAGTTAAACATTGGCTCCTCTTATTACGTAAACACAATTAGATAGCATAATTCTTTGGTATAGATGAAGCCTTTCCTCTACGATATGTAGTCAGTATAAGTAATTTTACCAATTATATGATCTAAACAATCTTCTCACAAATAGATGCAGGTTTTAACCATTTCGTGCTTGGTGTGAAGACAAAATTGTTAGTTTTGAGAAATGTTTTGCAATTTTTTTTTTTTTCGACATCTACATTGGCCTTGTACTTGCGTCTTTTTTAAACTGGTATTTTCATGTCAATTTTCTGTATCCCATAACATACTGCTGCTATCTGGTTTTTCTCTCAGTAACTTTGACGATTCACTGTTGTTATGATATCGGTATTTATTTACTCAACGTAGAGAAAACTGAATAAAAAAATAATTCATAGCAATAGGGAATGAGAACCAAGTGTAAATATATCAAGAGGACGCAGTTATAAAATAGGCATCAGAGTTCAAGGATCTAAAAACAATATTCTCAAAAAGATGACAAAATTGGTAAAGTATTTAACAATCTATGTAGTAAAGAAAACATAGTATTGTAGCAGCTAGGTCTTCTAACTTACCAGTGTCAAACGTGGTCACTCACAAGCCAGAAAAAAACGTTACAGCGTATCAGAGAAACTTTACAGCATTAATATCAATGATTGATGCAGCCAGAAGAGTAAGAACCATAACTGTGTTTATCTCTCGAAACTTAAAATAGTGAAAAATAGGAAGATAAGAGAAAGAATATTTATTCAGTATTACTCTGAATAATTCATTAATTTGTAAAATGCTTCATATGTGCTTGTCCCTATTTGGAGTCCATTTTGGGTCAAAACTTTGGCTTGCTGAATTTCTCAAATATTCGAAATATGTAATATACAATATATAGTGTACCTGCCAACTGATGAAAAATAAATTACATACTGAATGTATTTGAGCTCATGTATAGTTAATGTTTCACCTAAATAGAAAGCGCGTTGGTTACGTCACCCTACTCCAAACGTTGTACGGAATCCTACCTAGATTCAGATCCGCATTTGCCTACGCCTTAAGCGACAGGTCTTAATCTATTAGAGTGCACTTCTGATACAGGTACAAAAGTTTTCATGAAGTAAACAATAACCGCATTTTAACAACTCGCTCAGCTATTTTTAATAGACAAGGAAAAATGGTTGATTTCTAAAATCTCTCAAAATACAACAAAGCTACTGGTAGAGTTTTAAAATAATTGTAGTAATATACCTGGAATATAGAACACGAATGGCCATCTAAAGTCAGTATTATCGTGGCATGAAATTCCTACCATAGTGGTTGTGATCGCCATTCCCAAGATTGTACCTGAAAGCAATGTAACAATCATCACTCAAAAGATGAAAATTATAGTAACAAGATGCGCTAAACAGAACATTGGCATACATATAAAATGTCAAGATATTGTACTGCAGCAGGTTTAACATTTCTAGAAACAACATTCGCTGAAAATATGCTCTTTATTTTTGCATATTGAAAATTATGATCAAGACATTGATGACGTTTTAATCGTTAGTCTTACCAGAATGAGTTAGTACAGTGAGCTTCTGTCTCTCCGAATCCGATACCCAACGCGACCAGATAACAAACATAGACGGCCAGACTACACCCTAAATGTAAGATTGAACGATTTATCTTAATTAGGTTTCATTAAAGTAATTATTTACTGATCGAATGTCACAGTTAACACGACCTATTTATTCTCACATCCTGGATTTTAATGCGAGTATGTCGTTTAGTCCAACATCAAGAGACAGACACCAACAACATCTCCAGCAAACATCTTAGTTTGTACTTGTGAGAAATGTTCTCAACCTTAATATACCAATCACTTGTAAGTGAGCGGGAAGTGCTTTTATCAAAGGATTTCCTTGGCTATAGTGAGGGTGTCAAGTACAGTTATAACAGATGGCATTAGTGGTTCTAAAATAAATAAATACAATTTTATTTTTAAAACAGATCATCACACGTAAGACTACAAATGCGAGCGTTCAGGTCAGCAGATATGTCACTAACAACTTCGCTACATCTTTTTTTTCGTTGTCATCGATCTGGTACCATTTAGTCATCGATCTGGTACCACTGAGTTTCTTTGAGAAAGTGAGATCGCCTAAAGTGGTGCTTGCCATATCACCCACTGATTTATCAATGAACATTGACAATTATACATTATATACCCTAAAATATTCCCTGGCGTTATGACTACCCATTACTTATACATTAGTCCCTGCTCCGAGAATGATTCCAGATTCTAATGACATTACACTTAGCTTGTATAATAATCTTTTGATCTTGGTGCGCTTTCTGATCTCTTATCTGTCAAACTCTAATTAGCAGAAACATTACAAACTCATAATTTTATTTCATAGGTGATATAAACTGCTTTTTTTAGTTGTAGATTACCAGCCTGTCGATCCATTTCTTTTGTTTTGTTACGATTATTAAGGCAACACACAGATGAACTTTAACAGTTTTCATGAATTCATTACCATCCTGTTGGACGACAGGTCATGATGGCCGCCGAGTAAATTCATGCTCATTACTGATGGCACTTTTGCCGCAGTCTGTTTTCAAATAGATCTCTCTAAGTCTGGAGTTTCGTATATGGAGAATGGGGTGGGCCGGTCGCATTCACATGACCACTAAGCTAACATGGTTGTGACGTCTGCCCCCATAAATTTGCGCTATAGGCGACAGGCCGTTGATTTAAATGAAGCGACTACAACATTTTTACAAGCTGGACTACGGGAATAACGAATAATTCACTGAGGTGGAGGCCTGGCTTCATTTGTTGGAACATCGATTCTTTGGGCGTACTCACTGATAATGAAATCCACACGGATTTGGCCGCGAGCGCACGCAGGTTTATGCTGCCTGCAACGACTGTTGCCGCCACCGGAAGTGTGCATAATGAGCTGCATAGCTTTTCTTAAAAAAGTAACACGTTCACTAGAACAGCGTGAACGACCAGAATGACCACTCTTTGGTTGCGACTGCGACTGAACAGATATGGGAATTCCCAGCCTGAAGTGACGCCATTCCGTTAAAAATATAACGCTTGAAAGTCACTACATATTGGCGGTCTTACCTGAGGCTGCACAATCTCCCCCGCTGGTTACTGTCGACATCCTCCAATATTCAACCAGACATTGTTTAAGCAACCATTAATTACATTAGTTCATGCAATCATGTTTTTTATTTCCTTATTCACAAAGAAGCCACCGTAAAGCATCTACTCACATCCAGCCAACCACCTTTTAAGCTGCTGTCCAAGATTTGAACGATGTAGATGATGAATAGTGTCAATGTTCTTTTCCCGCCGTTCTACATCTGATGGATGTGATTTTAAGACAGAATTCTCGCGGTTGGAACAGTTTTATTTTTATAAAATTCATTACGTTACCGTGTGTCGTCCTTTTCTACTTGTGCCGCGCGTTTTTCTTCATTCTTCAATTTTCTATTCTGTTGGAAATTTTAGTCACGATCAACAATATACATCACTGTGGTCAATAGCTTCTCCTGAGAACCAAAGATCTTTTCTTTCAAGCTGTCTCAGTATTAGAAGGTCAGACTTTCGCCGGAAGTGAATTGTACAGATTACAAGACTAGAGATGGAGTTCAGCATTTTTATTAGATTGACTACCTAGCAGTGAATCGACTGACATAAAAAATTATGATCCCTGCTATACATGGCATCATGGGACCTCTAGCAACTAATTCTACTATCGGTTTTTGAGTGGTCTGTTTTTTTTCAAAGAACATATTATAAATCACATAATTAAAATAAATGTGAACTGTTTAGATAAGTGAGAGTTGTAGAACTTCATTTTATTTGATAAAAGCACAATGTTGTATGAGTCCCTCATCAGAGATGCAAGCACACATTGCTTCATTCGTTCATGAGCCCATTCAACATTTTCAAACTTGCGATAGTAAATCAGTTGTCATTGATTTTTTGTATTTTATTTGGCAAATCTATGTATATTCCTACTGCGTGATTATTCATGCATGTTTTTGCTGAGCCAATGCCATAAACTATGGTCCACAAAGAAAACTGCAACTAGAAGACTATCGTTTGAGTGGAAATCATTTGTAGATACTTGGGATAATGATTCCAAATGTGTTCAAACTGTATATTGCACTGTCCAGTTGATTACCGTCAATCTACCTCATAATGTCCATATCATTTACAACCGGGAATTATTTCAGTCTGAAAGGTCCGAACACGTACCAGTAAACATGTACGACTTAAACTGGTCCCATGATAATATTGTTGTTATAAGTAACTAATCAGAATAGCTAAAGCAGCAATGTCTTTCAGAAGCCTTGAAAAGTTGTGGAAATCAAAACTTATCAGCACAAACACAAAACTTAGGCTATTCAAATCAAATGTACTATCAACCCTTACGTATGCGTGTGAAAGCTGGAAAACAACAAGAGATATAGAAACAAAGTTGAACGCATTCGAAAATAAATGTCTAAGGAAAATACTTGGTATAGCATGGAACGAATTCAAAACAAATGAGGAAATTAGAGAAATCGCCAATCAACCACTAATATCTTCAGTAATAAAGAAAAGACGATGGTCATACGTTGGACATGTGATGAGAAGAGATAATAACCGAATAGCAAAGCAAGCCTCATATGGGAAACACAGGTAAAAGAAAAAGAGGAAGACCCAGGGAGACACTGAGAAGAACATTGATGAGAGAGGCAAGAGCAGCAGGAGTCGGCTCCCTCAATGAGATAGAACTGCTTGCACAGAACAGAGACAGATGGCGAGATTTGATAAATATCTTTAAAAGAAAACTGCTAGAACAAAAAATCCATATAGGAGAAGGTGTATCTTGGTCTACGCCCTATGGGCCGGTTACGGCTCGAAAGGTCAATAGACTAGACTATAAGTAACTGAAAACTTGAATCGCTGACAGATTACAATCTTATGTTATGGTTGTTGACAACGGTAATTCAAGTATGTGTACACAGAGCTTAAAAAGACCTTATATATTAACATTTATTCTTTTAATAAGAATTGCGGTAAAAGTTTATTCTAGAAAAAAAAAAAAAACACTGTTTGCACTCACTATCACCAATTATAAAGTCATCAACCCCATTAACTTCAAGTATTTGTAAAACACTTCCATAAACTAACCTGGACAAATCCCACGAGTACTTCTATAACAACGACAAGCTTGTAATCTGTCCGCACTGCCGCTGGGATAAATAGGTTAGAGAAACCAGAGGCTAAAATGGACAATCCAATTAAATGTTTCCCTCCATACCTGCAGATAAACTGTTTATTAGTCACTAATAGCTGTATGACACTCTTTCGGTGTCATGGCGACTTCGTGTAGTCGATTTTTATAATTCGGCAATTGCTGATATATTTAAATGATTTACGCGACAGTCTAGTTGCGAAATTATGTGTTGCTATTCTCCCGTTTGGTGTATGTTTTACTTCTGACGTGTGGATGGACTGTGATTACCGATATTTAAGTGGAATATGATTTATTCTTTTTTGTGTCGTGTGTTCGCGGTTCGATACACATGGTTCGACACGCGGTTCGCACATGGTTCGACAAAATGTCGCCGGCAAACCGGGTATGTTCAACCCGTATGTGAAAAGACTGTGACGGTGGATGGAGGCGGAGGAATCAAGAATGATCAACGGCCCAGAAAGCGAAAACAGCAAAGTGTGTGGTACACAAGAGGCATGTTCAGAACACGAAAGACGAACATGGCTGACCACCGTGAAAGAGATTGGAGCCTCATCACGTACTAGTCCAGAGGAAGCCATGGAGAGTCGGAGAAATTCGAACTTATGTCGGAGGAAAGATCTTAAAATAAGTACTTGGAATGTTAGGACTCTATATCAACAAGGGAAATTGGAAAATCTGATTCAAGAAACAGAACGAATAAATATAGTTATTTTAGGCATATCAGAGACTAGATGGAAAGAATGTGGGTACATTGAAGACGAAAAATATACATTTATATACTCAGGAAACACAACAGAACGTCAAAGGGGGGTAGGAATACTGATAAAAAGAGAGCTACAAAAATATATAAGTACCCACTGGACATACAGTGATAGGATTATACTACTCAAGTTGAAAGCAAAACCATTCGACATAGCAATAATACAGACATATGCACCTACTCAAGACTACACAGATGAACAAATAGAGGCATACTATGAAGACCTAAATAAAGTTATGAAGCAAGTGAAATCTTCAGACATCTTGATTGTAATGGGTGACATGAACGCTAAAGTAGGAAAAGGTAGATATAAGACCATTTTAGGAAATCATGGGTTAGGAAAAAGAAATGACAGAGGAGAAAGATTAATACAATTCTGTGAAGAAAACAGGCTGATGATATGTAACACCTACTTTGAGCAAGAGAAAAGGAAACTATACACATGGAAAAGCCCTGGAGATAGGAAGAGGAATCAAATAGATTACATAATGATAAAAGAAAGGTTCCGTAACAGCGTAAAGAAAGCCAAAACCTACCCAGGAGCAGATATTAATTCTGATCACAATCCTGTAATGATTAAAATGAAAATCAAACTAAAGAGAAACAAGCAAAAATCTAATTCATCAACAAATCCACTCGATATAACAGCTTTAAATCAAAAAGATATTAAAGATACATATACAATACAAGTAAAGAGCACATACCAGAAGCTGCTAGAGGAACGAATTGAACAATACAGAAGAGAAAATCCTGATGAAAAAGTAACAACCAAATGGCAATGCATAAAGAAAAGCATACAAAAAGCCTGTGACACCTTACCCAAAAGAGAAAAGAACAAAAAACAAAAATGGATAACTAACACCATCTTAGAAAAAATGGAAGAAAGGAGACAAGCGAAGAACACTGCCCAATATAATAAAATAGATAATGAGATACGCAAAATGTGCAAAAAGGCAAAAGAAGACTGGCTCCGCCAAAAATGTATAGAAATAGAAACTATGGAAAGCAAACAAGACCTAAGAGGAATGCACACAGAAATAAAGAGAATGACTAATAAAAATAAAAAAGCCACAGAAGGTGGATGCATTGCAGACAAAAAAGGAAAAATGCTAACAGACAATAAGGATATCATAGATAGATGGCAGGAATATATAACAGAACTATTTCATGATCAAAGGGACAAGAAACCAGTTATAAAATGTACATCAGGCTATACAATCTTAAAATCTGAGGTGGAAAAAGCTATAAAAACAATGAAAAGGGGAAAAGCAGCAGGACCTGAAAGCATACAGATAGAGATTATACAGGCACTTGAAGATTTGGCATTGAAGTGATTACAGACATATGCAACGACATATACCACACAGGATACATACCAAATGAACTAAAAACATCAACTTTCATTGGATTGCCTAAAAAGAATGGTGCAGTTGAATGCAGTGACTTTAGAACAATAAGCCTAATGAACCATGTTACAAAAATCTTGCTAAAAGTTATACAAGGAAGGATTCAGAATAAAATCAATACTGAATTAGATGAGCAGCAATTTGGATTTAGGAAACATAGCGGGACAAAAGAAGCCATATTCTGCATGAGAACATTAATCGAAAAATACAGAAGTAAACAAACCAATATATGCCTGCTTCATAGACTACACCAAAGCTTTTGATAGAGTACACCACAAACAACTTATAGAATGCCTAAAAGAGATACATCTAGATGACATGGATATACGACTAATATGCAATCTATACTGGGAGCAAACAGCAATAATAAAATATAACAAAGAGTTCTCTACACCCATTGATATAAAAAGTGGAGTAAGACAAGGATGCATCCTATCACCAAGCTTGTTCAATCTATACACTGAGCAAATCTTTAAAAACATCATAGAGATGCCAGGCCTACAAATTAATGGAAAGATAATCAATAACCTAAGATATGCTAACGATACTGTACTACTAGCAGAAAATCCTAAAGACCTACAACAATTACTTAATGAAATAAACACGACAAGCAAAAAATATGGACTAGATATGAATATCAAAAAGACTAAAACTATGATCATATACAAAGAAAATACTCAAAACCCACAAGTGGATATCAAAATTGAAGGAATAGACCTTGAGACAGTTCATAACTATAACTACCTTGGACATACTATAACCAGTGATGGAAAATGTACAACTGAAATAAACAAAAGAATAGGAATGGCAAAAAGTAATTTTAATGTTATGAAGGACATACTAACATCAAAACAAATAACACGAAAGCTAAAACTAAGAATAGCAAAATGTTACATCTTCTCAATATTCCTATATGGTGCTGAAACATGGACATTAGACAAGAAAACAGAACAGAGAATTGAAGCCTTCGAAATGTGGATATATAGAAGAATAGGTAGAATTTGATGGAAGGAAAAGAAAACAAACGATGAAGTCTTAAAACAACTAAAAATAAAAGAGAACTTCTTAACACAATTAGAACAAGACAAATGCGATTCTTGGGCCATGTTAAAAGACACAACAGCCTACTGAAAGTAATCCTGGAGGGGAAAATACAAGGTAGAAGAGGCAGAGGCAGACCAAGATTAACATGGACGAGTAACATCAAAAGATGGACAAGTCAAACGATGACAACCTGCACCATCAAAGCAAGAGATAGAGCAGAATGGCGCTCCATGGTAGCCAACCTTCGTTGCGGAGACAGCACTCAATGATGATGATGATGATGATGAATAGCTGTATCATTGAAGCTATTGCCTGCCTAAACCTAATCAACTTTGTTCTGTATATTTCATTTTGAGCATGTATTTTGAAGATGAATTAAGTCTGTTTCTAAAAATGAAATATACATTGTGCAAATTATAGCTGAAAGATATGGTGAACGCTAACATAAAAACGATGTAGAATTGTTCCAGAGATTATGAAATAATTTGTTTCATTTCATTCATCGTAGTATCTTTTAATGTTCAACTCTGGCTTTTTGTCTGCACTTGGATTGCGGGCTGGAAGAGAACGAAAGAGATTGAGGGAAAACTAAACGCTTCTGAAGAGAAATGTCTAAGAAGAATAATATGTACAATGGAATGAATTCAAGACTAATGTTGAGATAAGAGAGGTGGCCGTGCGGTTAGGATATTTCGTTTACCTTTAGGAAGAGTGGATGCACATTTCGGGTGTGTGCTGAGAGGAGACGGCAGGAGAGTTTCGGAATAAGCTCCACTATGGTAAACATCAGGATACAGGGGGGCCCGGGGCCACCTGCAGAGACACTGAACAAAACACCTGTATGAGAAGCGGAGTTGCCTGGCATGCATTCATTGAATGGTACCGATCGGCTAGAACAGAGTTGAGTGGCGAAAAACACGAAATGCCCTATGCGATATCTAACACCGCAGGAAGGGCCAAGAAAAGTATCTTGTAATATACACATTGTTCTCTCAGCACACAAAGTCAGAGACCGGTTTCAGAGTTGATCAGGTTCGATCTATAAGTGCCTTTGCTATACTTTTTTTATTGTCCATCACTGTGTGACATAAACCTCAGGCTCCAGACAAGCAAGGCATCATTATCATCAAATAAAAAGTGCCGTACCCGTTGACCTGATGAAGTTTCATTCGCTGCCTACTAGACGCTGCAATATTTGTAGTGATGACATGTGATCGTGAATCTCTCCATCACCAACTACAAGGAAGAATGAAGAAATTACATCGCTTGCCATAGCATTTAACTACGACGATGCTTGTTTATTTCTGCCCATTTCTCATTAAATTATTTAACCAAAGATGATGACCGTTTATTTCTGCCCATTTCTCATTAAATTATTTAACCAAAGATGATGACCGTTTATTTCTGTTCACTTCTCATTATTTAAAAAAAGATGATGATTGTTTCTTTCTGTTCACTTTTCATTATTTAACCATAGATGATGAATTTTCTTTTCTGTTCACTTCTGATTATTTAACCAAAGGTGATTATTTTTTTTTCTTTTTGCCCACTTTCTCATTATTTAACCAAAGATGATGACCGTTTATTTCTGCCCACTTCTCATTATTTAACCAAAGATGATAACTGTTTATTTCTGTACAATTCTCATTATTTAACCATAGGTGATGATTGTTTCTTTCTGTCCATTTCTCATTATACAACCATAAGTGATGATTTTTTTTCTTTCTGCTCACATCTCATTATTTAACCAAAGATAATTATTTCTTTCTGGTCCCTTCTCATTATTTAAACAAGATGATGATTGTTTCATGCTGATGTTAGTAATTGGCTTTCCAGTATCTTTAACAGCTTTTTAGAATGTTCTCGTAACTCATACTGCTATACTTGTTTTTTTCTTCAAAATCCTTTTATAAAACCACCGTATTTATGATTTCCAAATATGTTCTTTGTCTGTTCTCTGATTGTCCAATATCCACTTCCATATGTTAAGAACGATTCTAATTAACAGTGGTAAACTTTTTTCCACTTTCACTGTAAAAAATCGTTTGAGTAAAAGGTCTCTCGATTTACCATCTGAAGTTAAATTGTTCCCTATTACACTTAGTGCATATACTTAGGGTGTCCGTTAGCGCAATCGATAGGCGGTTGGCTTACCAACGGTTGGCTTACCCTGGGAGGACACCTGGACAAAATTTCCCTAAAAATTAGTACCTCTGAAGTCGGAGTATCTGCCTGCATGGCAGAGGCATCCTGTAATGGGATAAAACAGACTTTACACGCAAAATTGAGTCACAAAATTGATGGGTGGGACTTCGTCAGAGGTCAAAGCTGACGAAAGCGAACGACGAACTTAGTGCATTCACAAAGTAATGCACCACATCTGTTTTCGATGGGAACCGCTAATTTAAAAAGTATGAAATTTTTACACAGTATATATGGATATGTAATGTAAACATCGGTATCATTCGACATAACCCCATCCACTTGCACAGCTTTACGCCAGCGCACATGTGCGTGTATTCCTAACCTCTATCAGCCTTTGTTTTGATGGTGTAGCCATTTCCGTCCTTCATGAATCACTCATAGTAGTTTGGGGGGAGGGGTGGGGGGGGGGGGGAGTTCCAATCCAATCTAGTCATTGCTTCTCGTATTGCCAGACCTGTGTGAAGGCGCGCATTGTCATGAAGGAGAAACAGGTCGGCTGGATCCTTGTGCAGCCAAACTCTGCGAAAACGTTGATTGAGTGTTTTCAATGTAAGATGATGCCACTGCATTGGCTGTCTTTTTGTCTCAGGTCCAAATGATGGGCCCAGGTTTCGTCTATTGTAACAATCTTTGTCAAAAAGTTGACAACATTGAAACACTCCAACAGTTCACAAGAAATTGATTTTCTTTGCAATCGGCGCTCATTTGTGAGATTTTGTGGAACCCATCTTGCACAAACCAACGAGAATCCGAGAGTTGTTATAATTGCATTTGCACTACCAATACTGACCGACAACTTTCAGGCCAATTGTTGGGTAGGGATGTGCCTTTCAACAAAATTAATGCCCTCAGCGCATTTCAACATCTCTGTATTGGTGGCTGTGGCAGGCAGATTTAGAAGCTCCGTATCTCCACTTTCCGAATCTTTTATTCTCTGAACACAGCGAATTACTGTGTTCTGTCGACTGCAAAACTTCCATACACATCACATAGGCACGCATGTATGTTCACAACAGTTTCCTTCTTTATAACGAAAATCCAGTCTATCACTCACAACTTGATGTTTATAAGGCAAGTTGCAAATATGCTCCATTTTTCTCTCTCTCTCTCTCTCTCTCTCTCTCTCTCTCTCTCTCTCTGCGATCAGGACCCAATCAGAGTAGGATTCCAGCTCCTCACATGAACTCAGCTGTCAGGTTAGGTGTGTTACAAACAGAACATCACAATTAGAGTCTGCCAGATCCACTCTGATTGAACACCCGTTAAAAACGTTGCACTGTGTTCTGCGCCAGTGGCACAGTGCATCCTATTTCAGCCAGCATTTTATTCAGGTTTGCTTTCCCTAGCCTTTGATTGTCCCCAATCTTCCTGCAGGGCAGCAGGTGATCTTTTCTGTAGGCGGATTCTGCCCTTAGATGGTCGGCCCTCCCAGGTTTCGAGCACCATCTGCCCGAGTCACTAGAGGTGACTAACACAGACATGCACACACAAAGATATGAGATGTGACAAACACAGACATGCACATAGCGATACGAGGCATGACTAACACTGACATACATCAAGATATATGACACATGACTAACATAAACATGCACATAAAGATATGAGATATGACTGACATTGACATGCACCCACAAAGAAATTGCACATGTCTAACATGGACATGCACACAAAGATATGAGATATGACCAACATAGATAGGCACACACGATGATATGAGATGTGACTAGCATAGCCATGCAAACACAAGGATATGAGATGTGACATACACATACATGCACACACAAAGATATGAGATATCACTAACATAAAAATACACACTAAGATATGAGATATGACTAAACACATACACACTTAAAGATATGAGACATGATTAACACGGACACTCCAAGATATGAGATATGACTAACATGACACACACCAACATATGAGCCATGGCCAGCACACACACACACACACAAGTCAAGATATGAGCCCCGGCTAGCAATGAAACACACCAAGAAATGAACCATGTCCAGCACAGAAAGAAAATATCCAGTACACATTAATGGTATCTATATGCTTGGGTTTGTTGTAGTCGGCAGACTCTTCTTAACGTGGGAATCATCGACATACGAGACGCCGGCCCCATGAACTGTTAACATATATCGTCCAAACAGTTGTACGGAGATTTGAGAGTGCAGTCTGACCCGTAGAACGTTCCCTTGCATGAACAGATCCCGGTTGACTGTTCACAGGTTACATTGAAACAGTGGTCAGGACATTTGAGAGTGCAGTCTGGTCCGTAGTACGCTTCCTTGCGCGTACAGTCTGCTCTTTCTGTGTCACATATGATGTCACAGCCATCAGAACACGTCTGCCGACTGTAGCCCTAAATTACCATCAGGAAAGTGTCATCACAGGTATAGCCAGGATGTTTAAAATGTTGGCATTTTCCGGATTTTCTTCACATAAAGAACTGACACTAAGACAAGACCCGGAGCAGTCGTGTCCATAGATCCCATGTAAACAGTTGCCGTGACACGTACCGATGATGACGGTGCAGCCTTTGCTACTCCCACCACACACTGTACAAAACGACCAAAAATGCCAGTCCAGACAATAGGTGTCTGTAAATGTTTGCACCTCACACACCGTCAGTGCACTCTCGTCCTGCGACAACTGCAGTGCAAATTAGTGCACACAATCGACACATGCCGTATTTAAAATGTGCAGAATTTTATTTTTCCATGTTTATTATTAGCTTTCCCGTGTGTTACTGGGCTTCATTATGAGGGAAGTAAAGAATAGTGATACTGTGATCTTCCAGGCATGTCGTAAGAGGCGACTAATGAGGTTGATCGATGGCTTGACAAGCTGTCATTGTAAAAAGTGTTGTTATGGAAACAGAACCATAGATTTTAGAAGCAGTGATCTCCGCAATATATGCCATTATGGCACACAAGGTTTCTGTTTTTGAGATTGTGGTTCTGCTCTATGTGCCGTCTTCGGCTCGAAAGGACAATAGATAGATAGACAGACAGACGGACGGACGGACGGACGGATGAACGGATGGACGGATGTACGGATGGATGGTTGGATGGATGGATGGATGGATGGATGGATAGATGGATAGATGGATGGATAGATGGATAGATAGATAGATAGATAGATAGATAGATAGATATGGATGGAGATAGATAGATAGATAGATAGATAGATAGATAGATAGATAGATAGATAGATAGATAGATAGATAGATAGATAGATAGATAGATAGATAGATAGATAGATAGATAGATAGATAGATAGATAGATAGATAGATAGATAGATAGATAGATAGATAGATAGATAGATAGATAGATAGATAGATAGATAGATAGATAGATAGATAGATAGATAGATAGATAGATAGATAGATAGATAGATAGATAGATAGATAGATAGATAGATAGATAGATAGATAGATAGATAGATAGATAGATAGATAGATAGATAGATAGATAGATAGATAGATAGATAGATAGATAGATAGATAGATAGATAGATAGATAGATAGATAGATAGATAGATAGATAGATAGATAGATAGATAGATAGATAGATAGATAGATAGATAGATAGATAGATAGATAGATAGATAGATAGATAGATAGATAGATAGATTATTAGCTGAAAAAATTTTGCAAAGCAAGAGACAAACGGCCAAGACATGGTAGAACGCCAGAAGGAATGGAAGAACACAACCTGAACTCTTGAAGCGTCTGAATATAGAGGTCGAACAAAAATGATGCACTTTAAACAATGCGCAAAGCAGGCTAAGGATGCCAAATGGGATGACTTCTGTAAAAAAGTGTGCTCAGAAAAATCGCTCATCACATTTTGGCGGCTTCATCTGAGCATGAATGGCACAACACGTCACAGAGGCATACCAGATTTTCAGAGCACAGGCCGGATATGGCAAACAACTGATGAGAGCAAAAGGAAGGCCCTGCTTGCCCGCTACATTGAGCAGACGGACCAAAGAAATGAGGCAGTAAGAATAAGGATACGGGGATCGCTGTCAAAATTGTGTAAGGATGTAGTGTGGAAGAAGATTTCACAATCACAACCGATACCATCCGCACGACACTTAAAAGGTCACACAACACTGCTCCTGGTCCAGATGGTGTTCGATACGATGACAGGCGATTTAGCCGACGACGACTTGACAAAACTGGCCAATGAGTTTAATGCCAGTATTCGGAGTGGCCAGATTAAGGAGGAGTGGCTACCGAAGCCAAACAAGTATCATTCTCAGATCAGTGCCTACAGAATCATCACAATGCAGAACACTGCGGGCAAGCTGCTGGAGAAAATAGTTGCCCATGTCCTCACCTGTCACCTTGAACAGAAACGCGTATTCCCACCCACACTCGGAGGTTATAGAATGGGTAGAGTCGTTGCATAAATCCAAAATACGTAAGGTCACCTTTGTCTATGTCCCTGAACATGCGGGAGTATGGGGAAATGAAAGAGTGGACAGGTTGGCTAGCTGCGCTGTCGTTGAGGACGGGCAACCAATGGATCGGGCGGACCTTATCAATGCCATCCGAGATGTGGGAAGAGCACAGGACTTCGACAAACACAGATCCACGTCACTTCTTCGGATGATGGAAATGGGAGTTAAGATGGGCACAGCCAGAAATTAGAAACTTGGTGGCCGTGTAAGAAGACTTATCAACCAACGTAGAACTGGAGTCGTCAGCCGCTGGACACTGCGGGAATTGCTGAGGAGGTGATCTGAGCACCTATGGACATGTTCGGAGCGCAATGATGATGACCCACAAATAACTGAATAACTGAATAGCTGAGAAAAACGATGTATTGCATTACCTTTTGAACGCGCCTCATATAAATTAATTAATGAATTACCATGTTTAACACAATCCTTTTAAATTAAAATAAGCCCATATATGTCAGTGATTAGTGAGCTGGGTTACTAAGGACTAGTTTACTAGGATCTGGTTTAATCATCTTGGTTCATCCAGGCTATAATGTGTACTTGATTTTCAGAAAAATTAGGGCAAACTGGCATAATACTGATCGTATATTTCAAAATATGTTATAAAACGGCATTGGCACAAACACTATATTCTTCGTACGCCTTAGGCGTGTAGAGAGCAATTTACGTTATTTAAGTTTTATGTGTCTACAGTGAATTAGATTTCAGCTTCTCTTTGTTCTCATTCATCCTACGCAATTCAATATATGTAGGTCGTATTCCAGAATACTAGGGTTTGCAAAAGTTAAAGTACACGATAATCAGACAGTGAATATACCATACACAAGAGCCGTTAGTGTTATAAAGCACGTTTGTTCTACGAGAAATGCCTATTTATTTAAGCAGCTTGAAAGTGTTGCCAATTTGTTTAAATTGATACCAATATTGCTAGACAAGTGTTCACTGAACACTAGAATGATTGACTTACCATCAATAGGAGTTGTTGAGATGTTTGTAAAGATAACTTTTTACCTAGAATAAGGTATTTAATTTCAAAATAACTTACTGTTAATATTTGTCTTGCTTGTTTTATTCCTCATCATTTAGATTTATACGACAATAAACATTGTTAATGTCGTCTATTGTGTCCCTCAAATTGATGTTTATGCACATATTTACTTTCAATGGGTGCCAATTTGATTTCGCAGAAAATTAAACAAGAACTTACCATTATTGCGGCCCAGATTAGCTGTTAACTTACCTCTCAGCCAACCATCCTCCTGGAATTTGAGTTGTAAAGTAAGCAAAGAAAAATGACGTCTCTGTGATAGTCGTGACCATTGGAGTCCACACAAGCTTGTCTTCCTTAATGATAACGAAACAACATTTATTGATTGTAATACTAGTATGTATTGCTCTTATCAAATAAGCTGTCACGTGTCCTAGGAGATACCGTAAATGTTTGGTGTGAGAGAAGGAAGGTAAGGATGAACATTTTCTGAGAAAACCAAAATTGAATTAACGTAGTCAATGGGGGGGGGGGGGGGGGGGTTTAAATATTGCTTCATTTAATTTAATAAAAATTATTAAATTAAAACAAAAACAAAACTCTCTTGAGGCCATTTTCCCATTACCGGAGTCTGCCGGGGAGAATTCTATAACCGGGGAATAAAGATCACTTCTCCAGTGCAGTCGCTACAAGGTGTTCGAGTCTGAGGTTGTATTTCACTTCCGATAGAAAAAAAAACGTTTGACCCTCCCTGGATTCGAACCGCGTTCTCCTAGTTTGGAGCCCGACAAGTTATCAGCCACACGTTCTCCACCATAAATGTTTGGCGTGAGTGAAAGGAGGAACGAATCGATAACTGATGTTCCTTTCCTGAGATACCCAACAGTGAATTAACTTAGTCAAAAGGAGGGAAAGTAAATATTGCTTCACTTCATATAATAAAAAGGTTAAATTAAAGGGAAAATAAATTAAGGTAAAAACAATAATTTAAATGCATAAGCTTCTATACTGTTGATTGTACACTTCGAAAAACATACACAAAATTGGGTTAGATATATGCAGGTTAGGTTTTGAATTTGATTGAATGAACTTTAAATTCGATTTCATTTAGGCTTGTCTTGTCGTAAATGATTTGATTTTGTAGGTTGTGAATATGGCTACAATTATATGTAAAGAAAAATATATTGACCTGTGAGAATACAATAACCGTTTGTGGTAAAGAGAAAATGTCTATGGCTTGCCCATGAGGTTATGGTCTAGCAGTCAGCTGTTTTAAGAGGTCATCACCACGGGCTTGGAAGTAGGGTGACCTGGCATGATACTACCTATATCACATATAATAATGGGCACAGGATCATAGAATAATCTTATGGTAGAACACGGCATCACTTTCTGTTTCTTTGTGTTACTTATTCCTGTCTATACCTCTTCTTGTTTACATCATTCTACTCAAGTAATATCCTTTAGCATTGACATCTCGTATACGCTGTGGAAGAACTCCGTAGCACCGATAAGGACCTCTTCGTTATTCAACTTAAAGCAACACCAGAGTACAGTTTAGCAGACTATGTGACAATACGATAGTTGCTTAACACTAGCCTGACACTCTTTAGGTGGAAATAAAACATGACTCACTAACACTAGGAAGGTAAGAAACCAAGGAATGTTACTGGTTCCTTGCCTCCAAAACCTGCGGTCTAGTTCCGTGAACAGAATTCCGTCATTAATTCTTTGCTAAAGCTCCACATGGTGGTCCCAATTCAAACGTAAACAATTGTTGCAAAGCGTCGAATCAAATTTAGCGATAGTCGGAATTTAGTTGCAAACTAAACAAATTACCACTGCTCTATCATTCACTCTCACAATTATCTGCAAAGAATTTTAAGCATATCAAATGTATTTTGATATTAAACAAAAAAAAAAGAAAGAAATTAAATCACTATTATTTTCTCACATAAAGCTCAATGATATATATTTCTCTTCATTAGTTTACTTATTACACCTAATGACCCTGTAACATTTATTTTAAAATGCATATCGTCATTAAAATAAGATTATTTTAACATTTTAAAACTCTGGAGTATGCCAATTGATCGCATTCGCCAACATATTTTAAAGGGCATAAAATGTGGAGTTATTCACCAGCGATTAAAAACCGTCCCTGGATCGAAGGGACGATACTCTTTTTCGTCATTAGATTACATACAACAACGAGGCTAGTAATACACATAACATTTTGATTCAACAAAATCAGCAACCGTGAATTGCTGAGATGGAGAGAATTATAATTTGCAAATCATAAATTTGAGAAAAGGCAGAAATATCCAAATACAACACAACGAGCCTTCAATAAACGTTGCGAGAACACCAGACCAAAGGGCCGGCCACGAAAAAGATGGATTGACGGAATATTACAAACACTAGATAAGACAACAGCATTAGAGGCTAACAAAAGAGAAAAAGACCGCAAATTACTTGTCCCCTGGACGCTGAAAGGCAAACGAGGAAGTAAAGTAAAAGAAGTTATTTGATAGATCATTTGTTCAGATAAAATACAGATGCAATCACAATACCTATCATGCAGGGGACTTCAGAGTAGCAGACAAACGGACAATAGGGTACAGAAGAACAGTGGAAACATAGATAAATAGTTGGGACCACATCAATGAAACTTTGACGAGTATAGACAAAGCGCGAAGATGAAGAGCGTCTGTTGCTGCTCTACAAACTGTGACAACGAGTAGCGGCCGCTGACGGCTTTGTTGGTCGGTCTTTGATCCAGGAAATAGAAATAAGACATTGATGACAAATTAAAAATACTAAAGTTACTTTACTCTGTTACTATTTGATGATGACTTGACAAGCGATCAAACTAAAACTCTACAGCATCTTGAAATGAGAAATAAAGTGCAACATGAGTTGAGAGAGATAACTAAAATTATGTTTGGAGGCGAAGGCGCGCCTCTCAGTACCAGAGCTGGAAGTTGTCAGCGACCCACAGCTGATGGCTTGCGCCAGGATCGGTGAACCAAAACCATCCAGATCCTGCTCCACCTCTCCGTGGTGCCTCCAGTAACAGACTACCATGTCTATTCTGGCCAAGCGAGTAGAGATCGAAGAGGGAAGACAACCCGGTACTCAAAAATGTCGTGCTGAAGTCGGGTGTGTTGGGTCGAAAGGCGCAAATATAACAGTTATACTGCAAACCACAACACAACGCAGACACGTCCACTTAACGTCCTTTTAAGGGCGGATGACAAAGGGGAATTCTACAGTCTACGAATACTCTAGAATACTTTAGTCATTGGGCGAACGCAACCAACTAACCACCAAATTATGTTTAACTGGACAGGACGTTTATATTTGTTAAATGCATTTACAAGTGTGTGTGTGTGTGTGTGTGTGTGTGTGTGTGTGTGTGTGTGTGTATATATATATACATATGTGTATATATATATGGACTTATGTTGCAAAGACGGCGGATCTAGGTCACGTTCTCTCGATCGCTGCAGAAAGTGCATTCGGGATCTGATTAATTTCCGTTCTCCGTTGCACTTTTCTGCGTTAAAGTATAAATGATGATCTACTTATTACATCTGTGCCGTTAAAGCGAACTTGTACGCCGCCAACAGTCCTTTTTGACAAATCAGGTGTTGTGAATGCGACCTTCCAACGTTTAGACTTAATCTGCGCTTTACGTCACATTGGTGCTGTTAATGACCGTTGTTGGAGTTCCTTGACGCAAGTTATTTCCATGTTACTTATTAATGTAAAGTACTTCGTCAGGCACAGTTTTATCTCTTTAGGAAATTTGCACCGTGTTTTGTTCGTCGTAAGCAGCTTTCGCTAGAGTAATTAGGAATCTAAATGGGAACGCAAGTGTGTGTACGACATTGTTGTGTGCTACGTTATCGTAATGGCTCATCATACATCCCTAGACCGGCCGTGCGATAATCTTACGGTCTGTTGTTTGATGTGCGACGAGGACAATCTGTCGACTAACTGTGCGTCTAAATGTTCTGAATTGGAGTCAACAACGATGGCCTAACATCATCAAGCGCTATACATTTTTTTTAATTCGACGATCATCATTTTCAAGAGGACGTGAACTTCCGGTATATTGTGGATAGGCGGCGGGAACCATTGAAGGCTATGCATGAAAAGTGTTCCCTGTTGCAGTTTCCTCATATTCCAAGTCCGGCTAGTTGAAGGAGCTATTGAGTTAAGTGTTCTGTGCACACCGTGAGCTGTGTCTCATCCGTTTTGATCATGTTTCGATATTCCAATTGTTTACGATGAATGATGATATCGTGTGACAGAGTCCAGTTGGCTGTGTTCACTTTCTGCGCGGTTTCGCCTTATATCTTTTGGCGTGTGCTGAGACTGCTACGATGGGGACTACAGTTACCTTTCTTTGTTTGGGAGATGACATATTAATTCGGATGATTACGCAGGCTCTGGCGGTTGAGCAATTATGAATTTTAATTCGTTTGCAGTGATACCGGGGCCTTCCATAACCAAATAACCAACCATATATATATATATATATATATATATATCGTTGTTTGTTTTAATATTGGAATCAAGTGCCTGTTTTCACTTTGGCTTGATTTATTTATTACAGGAGTTGTTTTATGAATATGCTTCAATTTTGGTTTCAAGAAATTGCTTTGATTTCGTTTCGAACACACGATTTACGTTTAATTGCATTAATTAATTTCAGCATTTTCAGTTCGTCTTAAATTTTATTTCCATAAGTTATTGTAAAATTCGTAGTCACTGTTAAGTTTATTTTCAATAAATTATTTCAACCTTTTCAGTCTGTCTTAATCTTAATTTCAAAAAACATCTCAAATTTTTGGTCTTAAATTTAATTTCTATAATTTATTGCAACAGTCTCATTCACTGTTAAGTTTATTTACAATAAATAATGTCAATAGTCTCTGTCTGTCGTATGTTTAGTTTCAAACGACAACTATTCTTACCCATTTTGTTTTTGAACTTCGTTGTTCATCTGTCTCAAACTCTTCTGGTCCATGGGGAATACCAATATGACTACTTGCTGTGTGAGGCGCACGAAATGTCCTGTTGTATACTTGTCGATATATCGTTGTGTCATTTGTAGTGACCATGCACCTCATGACGATGGGCAAATTGAATCGTAGCATGTACATGTTCGCGAATCCCAAACAAGATACGATAGACAAAGTCAATCGACAAGAGCAAAATAAGCTGGGCCTGGCTGTTTGAAAATGTTTACAAAGTTTCATTATTTAAAAGAAAAGTATATTTCAAATGTAATCTTATTTTGCTTCTATATTTTATATTTTTGTTAAGATCATAATAACAAGCATGAACGTTCAACTGCACGCTCAAAACAGTTACAAATAATACGGGTTATTGAGGGTTGTAGAACGTTCCGTGTTTGTAAAAGATGTTTGATGGAGAACAATTAAAAATATTTTCAAGAGTGTCATAATCACATTCAAAATACCAGAGACAAATTTTCGTGACATTTTTGCTCGCAAAAATTATAATAATAATAATAATAATTATAAGATAATAAGGTACTATGAACTGTTCAAGAGATAGAAACAGGAGGAGATCCGTACCGTGTATAACTGGCAAGGACAGAGTGATAGCACTTTCAGAAGACATTTTCAAACTATTTCACGAACTGTAATGCGGTATAGTCAGAAAGGAGGAGGAACGAGAAGCAGGAAGAGGTCAGCCTGGTGGAAAAACAACAGAAACATGGACGAATATTTGTGGTTTTCACCTTGAGTACTCGGAGACATTGATCATTGAATGTCTAAGATGGAAAATTCCTTGTTTTTGCCATTCAGGGCACCACAAAATATGTTTTTATTTTTAATAACCGATTGGGCAGTTAAATCTCTTGTTTCAGTAAAAATAATAGGAACACAATCATTGGATTCATCAGATTGAGATAAACTCCAGCAGTGCAAAACTCAAGGCACGACAATTGCGAGAGATGAGAAACGAATCAAATAAATCTAATCATCGCATCGGAATCCGGATATTGTTGTTTACTTCATAATGTAAAAAAATAAATAGAGAGAAATATCAGGAAATACTTGGAAATGATGTTTGGAATAGTTAAAGGAGAGGCTGAGATGACATGAAAATAAAATACAAATACTGCAAGACAATATTCAAGTTTTGTGATTATTCGAACTTGACTCTTTGTTCTCTTTCATGATGGAGGTGTAAGAACAGCATTATGACACACAATCAGCTCGTAGCATGGTCGGTTATTTATTATTTGAGTTATTTGTGGGTCATCATCATTGCACTCCGAACATGTCCATAGGTGCTCAGATCCCCTCCTCAGCAATTCCCTCAGTGTCCAGCGACTGATGGCTCCAGTTCTATGTTGGTTGATAAGTCTTCTTACACGACCACTAAGTGTTTCATTTCTGGCTGTGCCCAAATTAAACTCCCATTTCCATCATCTGAGAAGTTACGTGGATCTGTGTTTGTCGAAGTCCTGTGCTCTTCCCACATCTCGGAGGGCATTGATAAGGTCCGCCCGATCCATTGGTTGCCCGTCCTCAACGACAGCGCAGCTTGCCAACCTGTCCGCTCTTTCATTTCCCCGTACTCCCGCATGTTCAGGGACATAGACAAAGGTGACCTTACGCATTTTGGATTTCTGAGGTGACTCTACCCATTGCATGCGTACAGAGCCAGCCTCCACTTTTTTTATCATGCTCGTCGAATCACTCAGTATACATGCATGGGTGTAGTCTTGTGACTCTAACCATTTGAATGCCTTGGTCACTGCTATCACCTCCATTGTCATGCCACTCGTGGTCACGACGTATGCACCACTGTCTTCGTAGACTATTATGCCTGCCGAGCGTGCTGTAAATGCCCATGCACTACTTTGGTGTCGTCTTACAGATCCGTCTGTATAGATGACTGCATCTTTCTCATCGGTGTTATCGCAGATGAGACCGTTGTCCTCAGCACTAATCACGACCGGCTTCAGTTCCCTACTTTTCCTGTCGAGTGTGACAATACACGAGAAAGTCCCCTTGAATGACGTAGGCACCGGTATCCACTCCTCACCAACGATGATATTGGTAAGCCCACAGACCTGTTTGATAACATCTTCTGCTCGGCCCACCATGATGTGCCTCTTTTTAGCCTGGCACCTTTCTCGGTGTTGAGCACGTGGTGCAATGGATGCTCTGTATCTGTACTAATCCCCAGGTATGTTCGTGCTCTCCAGATCTTGATTCTGTCATCCATGGTTGGAAAGTCAAGAAAATACCTCATTGCTACACAGGGAGTGTCACTCGTACATCCCAGGATAATGCGCATGGCTTCATTTTGTATTTTCTCCAGCCTATCAATTTGAGTCGTACTGACAGTAAGAATTGCCAGGGCATATTCGATAGGTGCGAGGACTAATCCCTGGAACAGAAGAATAAGTAGCCTCTGCTCGATGTTGGCAGCTGCCATGACCTTCAAGGCGGCTAATCCTTTGCGGGATTTTGTTATCACATGGTCGACGTGGTCCCGAAAACACAGACTGCGATCAAACTTAACTCCGAGGTATGTCATCAACTTGTCCCTGGTCACCTCATCAGCTCCCATTCGTACTACCGGTGTGGTCGTATGAACGATATGATGGTTAAGCATGGTCGGTATTCGTATGCACGTGAATTACCTGATTTTCCCCCTAGATCTGCGTCTTCGGCAGGCTAGATCTTAATTTAGCTAGGAGTTTTCCTTCTTTGTAGGGAGATTGCTGGAAAGGTTGTTTGGACTACCCTACCATGGGTTTCTCTCTGGGTGTTCTCTAATAATCTTTCTTTTCTCTCGCTAGTAACTGCTAGACAGCAGTGATTTGTTTTCCTAGGTGTTTTTCCTCTTGATGGAGCTTTGAATTGCTGGAGCCCACACGGCTTATCTCATCGTTGTATATATCGGGCATTTTTTAACTGATGCAAAAGTCACACCTATTGTACCCACCCAGTCCTTGAAGATGGGGCTTAATGATGATAATAGCGTGGAAGACGATTATTTTTCTGGTGGTATTCGGGGAAGAAAAATAGTTTTCAATGTCCTAAAATTTGTATCATTAACGATACTATGAAAAGCTACTTAATTTGTGTTCCATAAAATAGCCTATAACTTACTACCCCTTATATGATTTCAAAGAAACCATATGACGATGAAGGATATATATCAGATTGATAAGAGAATTATGTCAAATTTCGTCTATACACCAAAATTTACCATATGTGAAAATAACATTTTAACGTTTGATTATGTCAATTTTTGCATACACATCAAAGCTGTCTTAAAGTAGAATTACGTCATTCTCTCAATTAAGTTTAGTTTTAACTTGACATCAAAGCTTTGATCCAATGAAACTGTCAGTCTACGTCTCATTACTTTGATCATTTTTTTTTCGTAGCATTTTTATGCTGACTTTATATTCCATATTCTATGTTCTATATTATATATTATATGAATAGTACTTCTTGCTACTCATGTAGCAGAGAATGGAGAATAGGAGTAGATAATAGCGAAGAATGGAGATTAAGAATAGATAATAATGGGGAAAGGAGAGTAGGGAAATATATAAACCAAACACTTGCGCGGGGAAGGGTGTAAAGGAAGATACACACCAAGAGATGAAGTATGGGGAATTATAGAATGAGCACTTTCTCATGCAGAAGAGAAAGTGACGTAAAGAAAAAGGGGATGACGTGTTAGGAGAGTTACGGTTGGCAAGTGACTAGAGAAGCTAGCCACTTGGAGTCAGAACCTCAGACTGACAAGACCTATCGGAATAGTGAGCAACATCGGAGAGATAACGGTCAATCATTAGAGATAGATAGAATAGAGAAGACTCAAATTCACAATGTAATAGGCCGATAGATAGGATAGGAAAATAGATAGATAGTTTAGGGCGGTGCGTTCGATGGGAACGTACCAATTTTAGGGAAACGGCCAAATATATTTAGTTAGGTGCAGTAAATAGATAATCGTCGAGCAACAGATAGAAATAGGGATAGAAGGATGAATGAGACATGAAATAGAAGTGACAGTATATTATGATGTTATTGAAAATGTGTAATGAATTGAAGATTAAAAAAGAAAGGCTCCAAGTAAAGAGAAGAATTCATGTTGTGATATTTGTTTATTTGGAAGTTGAGGGCTGCATTGAAATATACAACGATAGAGAAAAGTCATGTGAGATACATATTATAATTACAAGAAATGGTGAATGCTGAATGCTGTCCTACAGAGGGAATGCGACTATTGGCTGAAGCTTCCAGCTGATGATATAGAGGAAAGGATAAACGAAAAAATAGAGATAATAAAGGCTTGACGCCATCAAAGACTGGTGTTGCCAACGACAAGAGAGAACGTTTTGTCTCAGGCAACGAAAGAACTGCTTGACACGTTATACAATAAGAGGAAGTTGTGCAGAATATGATGGGTTACACTCAAGCATGCAAAACAGCATGAGTCTCCGCCTACAACTTCTGTTAACCATATTGTGTTGCTTATTTAACTTTCCACATGAGACGATCTGTATAAACAAAGAAATGCAGAAAAAGCGATTTGCAGACGAATGAGATGTTCCTTGCTAGTAGCATTCTGATTATATAATTCACGAACGTTCTACCAATACAAAGAACATTATATATAAGTTCTTGTAACAATGGAATTTGTAAATAACGCATATATGAGTTAGTAGTTAACTCAACAGCTTTGCACGGTAATAATAGTGGCTTTATTGATAATCTTATTATCAGACAATTTGCATTTACCAACATAGTGGTTAGATCATAGCCTACGTTTCTTCATTTCTAGTTATATATTGTCTCATGTATTTGTGGTATGATGGCGAGGATCTGAAAGCCTTAGATGGACATTGTTCCCATCAGTGTTATGAATAATCAAAACATCTTCACTCACTGTTCTCACGTTAAATAATAAAATGTTTTATAAACACTTCGCTACTGTGTTTCAATGTGAATCTAGATCCTTATGAAAACATTGTTATGATTATCGTTGACTATATTGTTTATGCTAAACTCCATGATATTATCCTTGGTATGGTCTCAGAAACTTCGTTTTTGTTGTCAGATGTTCACCTTTTCCACTGATCTGGTTGTTCCCCACCCCACTCGTTCCAATACATCTACTCTTTGTGCGGTCGTGTCCAAGTGTCCTTTTATTGTCTGCGTGAAAGATGGTGTTATAATTCTAAACTTATCCTTTCCCTCAACAGTTTTGTCTTTGTCTGTTGTGTCCATCACTTCCTAGTTTATCTCTTTCTATAATGAATCGGTGTTTGTATTATAGTTTGTGTACGTGCGTTCAGAATCTTTTGAGCCCACAAACAATAATTCTGCATATGACCACTCTTTTACTTTTATTTATGGTTGCTCATACTAAACATTTTTCGGTTCCTGAATTCGCTCAGGCATAAAATGTCGGCAATTTCCTTTAAAAACTAAACCAATAACAAACAAATGTATAATTTAAAACCACACAAATTAATCTGGTTTTATTCCATCTCTAATACCTTCTCAATATAGTCTTTGACAATTCATACAAACAGCGGAGATAGACTCAAGATGCAACAAAGCTTTACAAATAATTGCAGCTATCACCACTACTGCCAACAAGGAAATAACTCTACAGACAAAATGATCACTTCAATACAATCTTCATACCAACGTTGTGCTACCAATGCCAATCCTGGACTCTAGATGCAAGAACAATAAGAAAAATAATCTTTACTGAGAGAAAATGTGTTAGACGAATGATAGGAAACGACCTGTGAGATAAGATCAGAAAAGAAGAACTGAGAAAATATACAGGAATAATCCCCGCTATAAAATATATATAGAAAGAACAGATACAATGGTTTGGCCACGTGACAAGGCAGAAAGATCAAAACACAAGCACAACACAACGAGACTTCAATACACGTTGCGAAAACACTAGATATAAGAGCTGACCACGAAAAAGATGAAATGACGGAATATTAGAAATAACAAGAAACAGAACAGCAGCAGAGGAGATCAGAAGAGCAAAATGCCGCAAATTATATCTCCCCTCGACGCCCAAAAGATTGAGGAAGGAAAGAATTAGAAGAATACCTTCTCTGATTGCATTCACGTATATCAACTGTCGTGTTTCCTATTTATACTAATTTATTTGTCACTTTTTTTTTCAATTTTGACTTTTCTAAAATTGCGTTTAGAGTTGTGGCTTACTATCATTTTGAGGTTTATATTATGTCACAAAGTGATTACATTTGTGCAGTCTGTTTGTTGGTAGTTATAGACTAGCGAATTTAAATATCTGGGAACACTGTTAACTTTAGATGGTAGGTGTACAACAGAGGTGAGATACAGAATGCCACAAGAAAAAACAGCTTTCCAAAAAATGAGGAAGATACTATGCAATCCATTTTGACAATAGAAACAAGTAAAAGAGTTCTTAAATGTTATGTAGAGCCACTCTTAACATATGAATGTGAATCATGGACAATAGGATAACAAACAAGAAAATCACTGGAGGCTGTAGAAATGTGGTTTTACAGAAGAATGATGAGAATACCATGCACAGCTAAGAAGAGTAATAAAAATGATCTGAAAGAGTCCATAGCAAAAAGAGAGATAATTTCCAATATTATGAAAAAATAATTATCATTTTTTGGCCATGTAATGAGAACATAAGAATGTAATGGGAACAGCTGGAATACATTGTGACAACTGGAAAAATCGAGGGACGAGGAGATAAAGGGAAGCGAAGAGAGAAGATACCAGACAGCTTAGAAGAATGGCTTGACAGAAGGTCAACAAGAGAAATGATAAATAACTGTCGAGATCGAAAGTTGTGGAGAGACGTGATCATCTACGCCAGCAGTCACGTTACTTGATGATAATCTACACCAGCAATGCAATGTGTTGTAAACATTTCTCTTCCAGGAATTATTGTCCTTCTTACTATCAGGTCCACCAGCCTCCACATCTGGTGCTGTGTTTTTGAAAGGAGATTCTAACAATGAACTAAAATTGTCAAACAGATCCTTTAGTTTGCGTGGATCATTTGGAACGCTAGTGCAACGAATTTCTTAATTTCGCTGACATGATATTTGTTTAATTTCTCCAATCTCGCTGACACGATAATTTGTTATTTTTTTCTCCAATCTCGCTGACACGATAATTTATTCTTTTTTCCTCCAGTCTCGGTGATACGATTATTTGTTTATTTTCTCCAGTTTAGTCGATACGATGATATGCTTCCTTTCTCCAGTCTCGCCGATACGAAGGTTTCCTTACTTTCTTTAGTCTTGTCGATGGGCTGATTTGTTTACTTTCTCCAGTCTCGCTTTATTCTAGTGCCCAGCATTTGATACAGACAATCCGTTTTCTCTTTGTCTTTTTTAACGCGGTCTCTGCATTTTCTTTTCCCTTTTAAGTAGATCTAAGTTTTGACAAAGAGGTGAATGTTGTTTAAAGATATTTAGACCACGTTACTTAAGTTCAATAACAGATTTCGTATTAAATACCTGTAATATTCACCAAAACAATATGACAAAAACAATAATGATACTTAACGAGGTATTTGATTTACTTTTAACGAAGCAATTGCAGAATGTTTTGTTTCTTCTGATGTAAGTCTTAAATCGTCAGACCCATCTAAAGATATGTCTCCAGACAGGCCAGCCTTTCTTGCAAAGAGATTCCCAGAACTATGTGACATTCTTGACTTATAGAACAAATATCTTTTAATTTTAAATTTGCATTCAACCCAATTAATGTTAATAAAATCAATCCCTTTTATTTTCTATGTGACAATGTTAATAGTTTGTTTTTTAGAAGTCAAAAACAATAATAAAATAAAACACTACCAAATTTAGGGAGCCGCGATAGCTCAGTGGTTAGTGAACTGGACTACAAAGGACAAGGGGTAGGGTTCGATCCCAACCGACGGCTTCCGGGTTCACCCAGCCTTAAATGGGTACCGGATTTTTTCTGGGAAAGTAAAGCAGCACGGGCGTAATACCGACCACATTACCCCCCAAAAAATCATGTGCCATGGTCTGTAAAATATAGGGTCACTAACACCATATTTCCCTATACGCCACTTGGCGTGAAGGGGGTACTTTATTCTTTTACTTACCAAATTTACTAAAATGTTATTAGTTTGATATCAATCGGTTAAAAGTTCATTTGATGCGGAAAACACGGATATCTAATAACTTAAAATTATTTTGCAAACAAAGAACGTATTTTAATGAACTATCCGATATGCAAATACAAATGTGAAAATAAACATAAAATGCCATGAATTCCTGGAATCAACTGTTACAATTAGCTAATTATACATTTAAATAATGTGTTGTCAACGTTACTGGTATTTTTAATTTTTATATATTTGTTTCTGTTTTCATATTATGTCGCTGTCAATGTGATAATATTATCGTATACGAGTTGCAATATAAATTTGCAGAAGTATGTTACTTTACCAATTATCTTCACTGATTCCAAGCTTTGATCGAATTAATTGTCAATAGTAAAGCGGGAAAAAAAAAGATATAAAGATAGTCCATATATCCCTGCTTAACTCCTGTCTTAACCTCCAAGAGTTCTGTGAACCATGTTGCACTTCTACAGTATATCAGTTGTTGTCTGTCGAACGTGTTTTAATGAATGAATGTAAGTTTTGGTTGTATTCTGTTGCTATTTCTTTCTGTACGTTGTGTTAATGTGAATATTGTATAGGTACACCCCATGTTCCTTAGACAACCATCAGTTTGTCTCCAGTTTCTAGATGTGTCTCAATGTTGTTATTGATCCAACAATCCCCATTCTTTCCTTTTCTTATTATTGTGGTTCAAAACATAACTTATTTTCTTTGTCTTTTTAAAATGTGTTTCTTCCTTTTCTATTGTATTGTTGTTTCGTTATGAAGTTCTCTTTATGTGATGATCATCACCCTCTGTTACATTTAGGACTGCTGTACTGTTTGAGGAGTCTCGGTAGGTGAAAGTTAGTCCTCCCGCTTCCTGATCAGAAGGGTCCGAGTTCACTTCCTAAAAGTAGCGATCGGACCGTCAAGTCCCTAGGAATCATCAGCCTCTCTGAATGGGTACCAGATATTTTTCTATGAAGTAAAGGCGGTCTGGTGTGAAACCGACCACATTGTACAAAAATATACCATTTGTAATGGGAAAATATGATTTGAAACATCGTATTACCCATTCTTCTTTCAATGTATTTACCATTTACGCGGTTTCTCTTTCCCGGTATGTCTTACGTTAAAGTCTCCCATTATTAGGTACTTCATCTTTCGATTCGATTTCTGATATCCTTTAACGTTTTCTACAATCTTTTTTTTTGTTTTTTTTTTATTTCTTCAACATTTCATAAAATTCTTTGATTTCTGCTACGTTGTTGTTGCATGGAGAAAAAAAAATGTGAAAGTGTTTTTTTTTTAAATTTCTCCTTCTAGTATACTTTCTCCCCTTTCCTCTAATCCTCTTTCCCGTTCCTCATCGTTTTTCTTCCTCTTTTATCTGGTGACGAGCAAGACATACATTTCTGACATTTGCACTTCTGCCAGCCTCAACCATTGATGCTGTTGTACTCTACCTTGATATTCATTACCGTCGGTGATATTTTTTTTACGGCATCTATTATTACTGATATTTAGTATTTTGTTTTAAGCTGTTCGTTGTGCAATCGTGTGTTTAATTTTAATTGTAACTATTATTTTCTCTATGATAATCTGCTATCGTTTTGGTAGAGGTTTAGGGCTCAAATTTGCCGGATTTATGATTATCTAAGCGGTACACTTGTTGGTTGTGACCACAAACGATGTCTGCTGCTCAGGTACATTGCTGTTTTCTTCTAAAATCTATCATCACCAACTATTCTATGTAAACAAATACAATTCCTTCAAAGTTCTGGCAGAAATGCACTTTTAGAAAATTGTTATCACCGACAAAAAAAAAAATCACCACTATTAATAATTCGAACAAAAGAAAAGAAAGTCACCCACCATTTTGGAACGGACAGGAAATCAGTATATAATTCTTTAAAAACTAGAAACGGGTTTCAATATGGCCCAGCAGATAATTGATCGATGCGTCTTTATAGTGTCCTGTAGATCAACAAATCAAGCACTTCAGTTGATAGTTTTTCATTGTTTGTCAGCAATGCTGTGAGATATTAAATTCATTATTTGAAATTTTACAATAAATTACAGTAGACCGAAAATAAAATCAAATATAGTTAAAACAATCAGAATAGCTAAAGCATCAATGTCTTTCAGAAGCCTTGAAAAGTTGTGGAAATCACAACTCATCAGCACAAACACAAAACTTAGGTTATTCAAATCAAATGTACTATCAACCCTTACGTATGCGTGTGAAAGCTGGAAAACAACAAGAGATATAGAAACATAGTTGAATGCATTCGAAAATAAATGTCTAAGGAAAATACTTGGTATAGCGTGGATCGAATTCAAAACAAACGAGGAAATATCTCTCTCTCTCTCTGTCTGCGATCAGGACTCAATCAGAGTAGGACTTCAGACTCTCGAACGAAGACAGCTGTCCGATAAGCCTGTTAGATCCACTGCGATTGAATACCTGTTAAAAGGTTGCACTTTGTTCTGCGCCAGTGGCCTAGTGCATCCGATTTCAGCCAGCATTTTATTCAGGTTTGCTTTCCTTAGCCTTTGATTGTCCCCAATCTTCCTGCAAGGCAGCAGATGATCTTTTCTGTAGGGGGATTCTGTCCTTAGATGGTCGGCCTTCCCAGGTTTACGAGCACCATCAGCCCGAGTCACTACAGGTGACTAACACAGACATGCGACTTGTAATATGAGGAAACTGCAAATAGGAACACTTTTCATGCACAGCCTCCAACTGTTCCCGCCGCCTATCCCCATATACCGGTAAGTCACGTCCTCTTGAAAATGATGATCGTCGTAGCACATGATGATGTTATGCCATCGTTGATGACTCTAATTCCGAACATATAGACACACAGTCAGGCGTCAAATTTTCCCCGTCGCACATCAAACAGCAGACCGTAAGATTTGAGCGCGGTCGGTTTAGGGAACCATTACGATGACGTAGCACACAACAATGTCGCCGAACAAATAATCTCGATCCCTTTAGATTTCTGTCTGATTACTCAAGTGTAAGCAGCCTACGACGAATAAAACACGAAGCAAATTCCCCAAAGAGACAAATCTGCGGCTGACGAAATAGTTTACATTAATGTGTAACATGGAAATAATTTGCGTCAAAGAATTTTAACAACGGTCATGAACAGTACCAATGTGACGTAAAACGCAGATCAAGTCTAGACGGTGGAAGGTCTCACTCACAACACTTGATTCGTCAAAAACAGACTGTTGTCGGCCTACGACCTCGCTTTAGCGACACAGTTGTATCAAGCATATCTCATCATTTTGACTTTAACGCAGAAAAGTACAATGAAAATCCGAAATTAATCAGACCCTGAGCGCATTTTCTGCAGCGATCGAGAGGACGTGGACTAGATCCGCCATCTTGGAGACGGAAGTCAAACGAGGAAATTAGAGAAATCGCCAATCAACCACTAATATCTTCAGTAATAAAGAAAAGACGATGGTCATACGTTGGACATGTGATGAGGAGAGGTAATAACCGAATAGCAAAGCAAGCCCTCATGTGGGAAACAACAGGTATGAGAAAAAGAGGAAGACCCAGGGAGACACTGAGAAGAACATTGGTGAGAGAGACAAGAACAGCAGGATTCGACTCCCTCAATGAGATAAAGCTGCATGCACTGAACAGAGACAAATGGCCAGATTTGATAAAATATCTTTAAAAGAATTGTAAACTGCTAGAACAAAAATCCAGATAGGAGAAGGTGTATCTTGGTCTACGCCCTATGGGCCGGCTACGGCTCGAAAGGATGGGGGGGAGAGATAGTTAAAACGTATAGATAAACAGAAACCAGTTCTTCTAAATTTCATTGATTTAAGAAAGACTTTCGTCAGTATACATAGAGACTCATTGTGGAACATGTTGAGACAATATGGAATACAATTAAAAAAATTATGAAATGCTACTAATGATATCTGTTGTACATAGGCTACTCATGTGAAGTTCTCACAATGGCAGGACTGAGTAAGTTGTTCCAGATCATTGCGGGAGTGAAATAAGGATGTATTTTATCCCTCGGTGTTATTTTGTATCATAATCTATTTCATATTGTAGAAATGCTGTACAGGTACCAAAGGTCTTGGATGTGCACTTGGTTATCAAGTTGGAGGATCTTTTAGCAGAGGAGATTGTTCTTATCCATAGCAATGTCAACACAATGCTAAAAAGAACAAATGCCCTGTAATCAATGGCTACAGAAATAGGACTTGAGATCAACCAAGAAAATACAAAAGCAATGAAATATCAAATTCGTAAAGAAGAAAACATATACTTTGTAGAAAAAGCAGTGGAAGAAGCCGATCACTTTGTACATTTTTAAATCTGCATAGATCAAGGAGACACAAAGAAAAATATTAGAATCAGAATAGCGACGGCAACAATGACTTCCAAAAACCTTGTTAATATATATAAGTCAAGATTATTAAGCACAAAAACAAAGCGCAGGACTTTCAAATTAAATATATTATCTGCTCCTACGATTCACAAGAGAGCTGAAAACAAATGTCTCAGAAAAATGCATGGCATACATTGGAATGAATTCAAGATTAGTGCAGAAATAAGTGATATGACAAAGCATAAAACATAAAATTATAATCCAGAGACGAAAGAGGTTATATGGTCATTTGTTGGTCATTTGATGAGAAAAGACAACAGAAGAATCTCAAAGCACTTCTCAAATAGGAACCAGATGATAAAAGGAATAGAGGTCGACTTTAGGAAACATAAAAATAACATTGAGGCGGAAGGAAACAACGGTTAGCCTAGTCCGTGTTTAAACATTCTGTATTTCATTCAAACGATCACACTCTTTCTACTTTCATCATCATCACCATCATCATCATCATCACCATTTGTGCCGTCTCCGCATCGAAGGATGGCTACCATGGAGAGGTATTAAACTCTGATTCTTGCTTTGATAGTGCAGGTTGTCATAGTCTGACTTGTTCATTTTTTTATTTTACTGTCCACTTAAGTCTTGGCCTGCTTCTGCTTCTTTAATCTTGTATTTTTCCCTTCCAAGATTATTTTTTGTAGGATGCTGTGTCTTTAAACATGCCCCAAAAATCTCATTTTGTAAAAGGAGAGTAATGGAAAAAAAAATAATGTAAACAAATGAGTGAGTGGCCGGTTAAGAGAAATAGAGAAGATTCACGTGGTAAGTATGGGTTGGTGAACTTGAAAGCAGTTCAGATGGACTGACGGATTCTCGGGAATTTAGGATAGTGCATTGGGGGGGGGGGGGGAAAGGGGTGTTGAGTGCGAAAGAGAAACAAGATAGGCTCGTGACAAGTGAAGTGGGTGAGAGTTGCTCATACTGTAAGAGGTTGTCCGACGGATGGGGTCCAGTGGGTCTGCCAGTCTTAGATGATGTGGCTGCGTGTGAGTGTCGTGTCAGTTTAATTATTGAAGTTGTGTCTTAACGTTAAGCAGAGAGCACGTCATTTGTGTGAAGTTATGTATATTCAACTAACTGGTTACCAGATCATCAAGAGTCGTTTGATTTGGACATGTATTGACTAATGTTGTCAAGTGAATTATTGAAGTTGTGTCTTAACGTTAAGCAGAGAGCACGTCATTTGTGTGAAGTTATGTATATTCAACTAACTGGTTACCAGATCATCAAGACTCGTTTGATTTGGACATGTATTGACTATAGCTCGTTTCAAATCATGTGCCCAACTTCAAAACGCTATTACTCTCTAACCGTTTGTTAAAAACTTTTGAAATTTTCCAAATGTTATTAGAATGCAAAAGACCCTTTAAATGTATATTTAACAAATATCTTGCAGCTGCAGTTTTCTTAAAGCGGCGATATTTCTTTGATGTTTGTCAAAATTGTAAATTGTGAAGCCCTAAAGAATAGAAATTACCGTAGTTGCTGGTCTATGATTAATTTTCACTATGTAAAGGCGTGGCCGTAATGGGGAAATAACCTAATAAGACAAAACACCAGGAGAATTATTGTCTGCTCAGTTCGAGGACGGCTTCGCCGCTGAATAAACGGAAATGGAACACACAATGCCTCGTGTTTTCTACAAGTGTCTAATTGTGTCAGAAAGCCCACGTGGAATGCGTGCAAAAACGTCAATTGTACCGTGTATGGATTTTTAATCGCTATTTTTAACTTAAAATACTGTAAACATTAAGTTTTGACTACATCAATGGGTCGTTATAAATTTATATAAATCAAATAAGCAACAATAATAACCAAATGTTTTTTTTAATGAAATTAATTCCCTGTTGGGTTCTAATCATTATAACTTTACATGCAAATTTTGAAAAAATTACAAAAAGAGATTAAAAAGATATCGATTTTAAAATTTGGGCACATGATTTGAATTGAGCTATAATGTTGTCAACTGAATTAGGGAAGTAGACCTGACTAACTAAACTTGTCAATGAATCAGTGAAGTCTAGTCTAAACCAGTAGCGAGGAGAAAGTCAGGTGTATAAATTCAGCTAGTTGGTGTTCGGCTATTTTGTGCGGCTGGATGACTCGGTCAGGCACATGACTGTACCTTAGTGTTAATTTTCTTGTGTGAGCAAGGGAGAATTAGTGGATGTGCATGAATAAACAGGCCAGTCGCCTGTGTGACTAGAGATAGCGCAGGAGCTTACATCAGTCATATCTGTGAATGTACACATTGAACTGTACCAGAGTGTGAGTGTGTACGGTTCGTTAATTGTGTCTACTCGAACGCATGAGAGGATTTGTATTTAATCACAATAAAAGCGTGGCCTTTTTATAAAAACATTATTGTTGATTCTCTTGAGTCAGTGTGTGAAATATGTTGGTCATGGTGATGAACGAACATCGGGTGGCGATGCAGACTACATTTCAGTGGGCTACATAAACCATCGCCAAAATTCAACGCGATGTACTACCACAAGAGGGCTGCTATGGCAGGCCAGCCATAGAGCACCGATCCAGTCTTAAACAATGATCCAATATTGATCCGGGAGGCCAGGAGTCTAGTAGTCAACACTAGAAAACAAGGGGCATCAGCTGTTCGAAGGTCAACACACTCTCAGCAAAGCAACTCGCAGCACAGTGCGTCAAAAGACGTGTCTAACGTTCATGTCCGACGTATCGTGTTTATCGATAAACATTTTCTTTTTGACAATTTGTCTTGTTTAAATTGTACTTAATAGTTCGCTTTTCATTTTTAGTTGTTTTGAGACTTCATCATTAGTTTTGTTTTCTTTCCGTCCAATTCTACCTATTCTTCTATAAATCCTCATTTCAAAGGCTTCATTTTTCTGTTATGTTTTCTTGTCTTATGTCGATGTTTCTGCACCATGCATGAATGTTGAGAAGATTTACCATTTTGCTGTTCTTAGTTTTAGCCTTGGTGTTATTTGTTTTGATGTTTTATCGCACTGAACAAGATGGTGTTGGGTAACACTGTCATTAACAATTGTTAATCTGTTGTCACAAGGACTTTCTAAATCCCGTATCAGCACATCAGGAACAAGGATTGGTTAACATATATTCAGTTATCGATTATCTAACAAAGCAATTATCGATATTGTAAAATAAGTAACATTGATTTGGATCTTGAATAAATAATTTCCAAAAACGCAGTTGATTTTTTATTTGTTATTCTGGATGGGCGAATTTGAAATGGACAGTAACACTGGAACTAAAAAAAAGCGATGAAACAAACATGCAAGCAGAAACATTTGCACAAATTTTAATTCAATAATTATTTAATATACAAAATAAATAAAAGATTGTGTTATACTCATATATTTTATTGCATAGAATTTTAATATAGAAAATGTGATAATATTATCACAAATAAATTTTTTAAACATACATTCCTTAATACTTTATTAACACATTTGAAAAAAAAAATGATAAAAATAGAATTGGTAACAAAGACATAATTTATAGTTTGTAGCTTCTGTTTCTTCCCTTCCTCATTTACCTTCCAGTGTCGAGGGAAAAACGTTTTTAGTCCATTCGATGGCTGACCACGTTCTGGAACACAGGGAAGTGACCATTTATTTATTTCCTTTTGTGTATCTAGCATATTATCGCCATGTAGTTAGATTTGTTTACATATCCTTATATATATTTTTTGTGTGATCTTGTTTGTTGTTCCAGCTGAAGGCCTACTTGGCCGAAACGTCGACTTTTGTTTTGTCCATTACCACGTAAAGCTGTCACCAATACCACTTGTTTTCTTCTTTTTCTAGTATTGTTCATTATTTTTACCTCCCGATCCTTGCGGCGTGCCAGATAGGAGTTACGATTTCTGGACAATAAAGCTAATGTTCTGTTATTATGTATTTAACTTTCTACTGAATTATTGCTTTGTATAAGTGCATGCTTAAAGTAAACACATTTCCTAAAGCACAGTTAATTCATTTTCACATTCACTTTAATTTAATTAAAGTAACTAGACAGAAGAAGATCTCACAGGAATAGGTGGTGTATCATGGACGTTAAGATCATCATTTGGTTTTGCTAAATCCCAAGCTTGGAGATTAGCTGATCCAAAGGTGTTGTAGATAATTGTTTCCAATAATAAAATCGCTGCCAATATCATGAAATCAATCGGCCATTTGCTTATTTGTTGCTGTGTCTGGGATTTGACAAAAATATAAAATAAGAAGCTAGAATGTTATCATAACCATCGGTTGCAATCATAAAGTAGAATTACAGTTTTAAACGATTGCAACGAAATGTAAAGCTGTCAGATAAAAAAAATATATATAAAATAATATTATACTGTAGCAACAGGAAAAACAATATATTAATCGTTATCTATATACTTAAACTGGCTTACCTCTATAAATTACGATTAATGTGAAATATGTTCCACAGGCCACTCTACACTAGACATTGTTCCTAGGGAGATTAATTGTATATCTGTATTTTCCTATAAGACAAGTATATCCATATCAGGGAAAGACATCGCCAATAATAGCTACTTTGTTTAGGTATTTGGTCGTGTGCTCTAGCGTTTGTTTCCAGTGGCAAGGCGCTGTGTCGAGGAGTACGGCTTCGATCCTGCCTCGGGCTGTCTATTGTTTTTAATAGTATTTTTCTGCTGTTAATTATTTGTGATTTATTTTTTCTGAGTGTTGTAAACATACCGCTTCCTCTGAAATTCGATGATCTATCGCCTCGGAAGTTTCCGTCCACAATGCTATCCAGTTATTATTATTTGTCTCCTTATTGCCAACTGCATTAATTCCAATAACTTTGGTCTTATCTCTATTTATTTTCATTCCCAGCTGGTGTGATCTCTATTCATGTATGCTAATTTTACCTTGCATTTGTTGATTATGTGGCACGAGAGCTATTTCATCACTAAAGGCTAAGTCATCAAGTTGCTTATTCAGAGACCGCAGGATTCAATTCCTGTTGTTCTGCGTTATTCTCATAACCCAATTTATGGCCAGTAGAAAGAGAAATGGAGATATTTAAATCTGTATACATTGTCTTTATCAAGTTGTTAAACTTGATGGGGATTCCGTAATGACTCAGGAACGGCCAAAGCATTCCTCTGTTAAAACTGTGACATGCCTTTTCGTAATCTATGAATCCGATATTAACTTGGGACTGTAGTTCCAAGCTTTGTTCAACTGTTATACATTAGGTAATTATTTGATCAGCGCACGATCTGTTTTTTCCTTAAACTTGTTTGTTCATATCTCAAATGTCTCTCTATGGCTTCTTTTAGTCTCTCCAGAGTAATTATGCTAAGTATTTGCCTTGCACAGATAGCAGCATAATTCCCTTATAATCGGTACACTCTTGTAAGGTTCCTCATTTTTTTTAGGTAGTTTGAACATTTATCCCTCTTTCCAGTCTTGAGTATTTCTTCTCTTTCCCATATTTTATTTAGTAGATTATGTAAGATTTTGGTAGAAGATTTGCTTTGATGGCTTATGAAGGAATTTCATATAGTCTAGTGGCTTTACCCTTTTTAATAGTTTGATGGCTTTTCTTATTTGTTTCTCGCCTGACTTTCCACATCAGTTAACGTGCAACTCTTCCTCTGATTGTAGTATATCCGGAGGCTTATTTGTGCCGATCAGTTCAAGAGTTCTTGAAAGTCCTTCCATCTTTTCATTTGTTCCCTTATATTACTAAGCATATTTTCTTTCTTATCTTTGTTAATGGCATTGATCTGTGTGTATGTTCTGCTTAATTTCGTTGTGCTGTTGTACAGTTCTTTAAAAATTCCTTTTTTTGCCGCCTCCGTTTCCCTTTAGCTAATTCATCTATACATTTCCTCTTATCGCTTGTAATACATCTTCTCACCTATTTGTTCACCACTGTGTAAGTTTATGTGGTTTGGTCTAGTACATCTCGTTTTGCTTTTATTTATGTCTGGTTTTTTGTTATTTATTTCTTTAATTTTCTCCAGGGTCTTTGCTGTCATTCATACCTTATTCTTGCTTTCTCTTCTACCTAGAGTTTCTTCACATGTCTTCACCGACATATCCTTTATATGTTTCAAACGGTCTACTATATTTATTGTATTTTCTAGTTGTTGGAGGACAAGGTACTTGTTTTGGACTGTGACTGGAAGTGTATCTTTAATCCCTTGCTGTTTAAGAAATCCTTAATTGAAATACTATCTACCCTTATATATTGTAGTATACCTTTTCAGTTAAAGTCTAATGTTTGCCAACAGAAGATGATGATCTGATGATGGACCTGCTCCTCTATATATTTTTACATCATGTATGGATGACTGAAATTTCTATGAATACATATGTGGTCAATTAGATTCTCTGTTATATGATCTGGTGGAACCCATGTAGCTTTATGTATTTTTTATGTTAGAATATTGTTCCTCCTAATCTTATTTTATTAAAAGCACAGAAGTTCACATGTTTTCCCATGATCTCTACATAGACTCGTTTGTCAGTTCCTACTTTTGCTTTTAGATTTCACATCAAGATTATAATATCTTTGGCTCGTCACCCATCCATCTGACATTGCAACTGGTTATAGAATTAATCTTTAGCTAAATCTTCCTTATGATTGGTTGTTGAATGGCATTGGATAATATGTATTTTTGTTCTGTTTTTGTTCTATTAAATATTCCCTTATTAATCTCGGCCCTACTGCTCCCATTTTATTCAGTGATTTCTATGCTTCCCTTGATACAATTATATCAACCCCTTCACTATGATGGGCTCCAGGTTCCTGGTGTCCTGATGGTAAAATCATTTCTCCTGTCTTTAGTTGTATCTTTTCTGCTCCCAACCATCTTCCTTGTTTCGCACATTTCTAGAATAATTATTTTGCAGTTTATCATTTCTGCTGCTACTTGTGCAACTTTTCCTTGCTCATTTAGAGTACGTACGTTCTAGGTGCAAATTATGGAGGATTTCCTGGTAGACAAAAGGTGAAACCCGGTCTCCTTGCGGTTTTCTCCGACTTGCGATATATATCTCTTAAATATAGTCCTTATATTTCCTTCATGGTGGATTTACATTTGTTTACGTTTCGTTGACTTGTCCATGTTTGTGAAGTTTTTGCGGCTTTTTTTTTTTTACAGTACGGGATAGCCAGACTCATGCCCAACTCTCCTTCGTCGCTTCTTTCAAACATGCCTGGTAGGGAACAGCACTACAACACTTTACTCCCCGTCTGGGCATCGGCAACGCCCGGGCACCTTTGAATAGAAAACATTTAAGTCATTATTCTTTCTGCTTGACACCATCACATGTAGTTGTCTTTAATCATTTGGTGTAGCTTAATGAATTATAACGTTATTTTGTTCCACCCATCAACATAATCAGCGGGGTTTTATGTTATCCACATCCACCTTATTAAGGGAAAATTAGCATTTGCGTGTCTAAAGTATTTATATAGATAGAATCAACTCACGCTATTCGGAATCGGATGAGTCGATGAATGTTATCGATTGCTCAAACCATCATTTGGTCAACAATCTTTTTTCCCCTTTCATTACATGGTTTCACATGTGATCCAGTATTGTTTGTCAATGACCGAGGAGGCAATATAGGCAATCTGATGTATAGCTGAAAGTGTTGTTTTCTCACTTTATACTTATCCCCTACCCAATATAATTCATCATCATCATTGAGTGCCGTCTCCGCATCGAAGGTTGGCCACCATGGAGCGCCATTCCACTCTGTCTCTTGCTTTGATGGTGCAGATTGTCATAGGCTGACTTGTCCACCTTTTAATGTTACTCGTCTTCTTCTTCTTCTATCCTTCCTCTGCTGCCGTTGGCGTCGAGGGGAGAAACAATCTGCGATTCTTTGCTCTTCTGTTGTCCTCTTCTGATGTTATTCCTCCTAGTGACTCTAGTATTCCCTTTATCCATCTCTTTCTCGGTCTTCCTCTTAATCTGGCGTTTTCGTAGCGTTTATTTAAGGCTCTTTGAGTCATTGTTAGTTCTTTTTGTCTTGTTATGTGGCCGAACCAATTTATCTGTTGTTTCTTTATGTATTCGATGGCTGGTTCAATTTCGAGTTTCTTCCTCAGTTCAATGTTTCTTACTCTGTCCCTTAAGCTGTTTCCTATCATTCTTCTGACACATTTAATTTCGGTGGTCGTTATCTTTCTTATTGTTCTAGAGTCCAGCGTCCAATTCTGGCACTGATAACTCAGAGTTGGTAGAAAAATTTATTTGTATATTGCACTTTTTGCTTCCGTAGTTATTCCTGTTTTTCAATAGTGTTGATACTTGGCCTATAACTTGACATGCTTTGTTACACCTTATATTTATCTCTGTCTCTTGGTTATTGTCCTGTGTTAACGTGCTACCCAGATATTTAAAATTATCATCTTGCTTCAAAGACGTATTATCTATTATGATGTTTAGTTTTTCTTTCTTTCTCGCTATTGCCATTACTTCGGTTTTGCTTTAATGTTACTCGTCCATGTTAGATAATTCAATTAGATTTAAATGTTAATGGTACTGTGGTAATCTTAAACATCTATGACCATGCTCTTGTATCATTTTGTCATTATTGAAAATATTTGTCCTGTTTGAATTTTTTCTATAACGTTCAACAGTTCAGGTTTCATGTCCATTTGCGTAAATATATATATGCTCCTTCGTTGACTACATTTTAATATCATAATAAGTAGATCACCATGATCTTTTCCAGTGAAGCAGCATTATAGTAGGCAGCATTGTCCAATTCTAGACACCAAGGTCCATCCAAAAAACGGAATTACAGTTCCAAATATCCAATTTCTACAAATTTGACCATTCGGCTCAGTACGATAATCCAAATTATCTAGATATTTTGAAACAAAGCATGAGTTCAACATTTTCCAATAGTGCATTTCGTCTGTACCTGTACGAGCTATTATCAATCGTTGACCCTTTATGCTTGGTACAAATGTCTGTACAGTTCAATCCACAGTTTGCCATTCCTTTGCATTAGTTGTATGATGTGTATTTATCTATGTTTCGTCGATAGAAACGATATCTAGTTTTCGTTACACAATTTCCTGAATTGTAAATATATACTTCTCAAAGCTACTATGTAAGGCCTTTCACAAATGACATTTTTACCGCCGACATGCTTAAAAAATTGTAAGCCAAACCTCTGATAACTTTCCATAAATTGGTTTTGAATATGTCAATGTCAGAAACGAAGAACTGAGAAAAAAAGCTAGGAATAACCCCCGCCATAGAATATATAGAAACAATAAATAACATAGTTTGGCCACGTGACAAGGCAGAAAGATCAAAACACAACAAAATGAGTCTTCAATAAACGTTGCAAGAACACCAGACCCAAAGGCCGACCACGATAAAGATGGATAGACGGAATCATCGACGAATGGAAACACTAGGAAATATAACAGCAGCAGAGGCGAACAGAAGAGCAAAAAACCGCAAATTATATCTCCCCTCGACGTTGAAAGGCAAATGAGGAAGGAAAGAAGAATAGGAATGTCATGGTTCTGTCTAACAACTATTTTCAATTTCTTTAGTGTCATTTATTTTTTCTTTCTTCTTTTCCTTTTTTCACTGATACCTAAAAGGTGTCGTGGTTTATATCATTTGTCGTTCTTGAGCTGCTCGATTTGTTTGAATTAGTGATTTTCCTTTGCTGTTACACGTCTCTGTCACTACATCTATCCATCTTCTTCTGGGTCTTCCTCTTGGTCTTTTTCTATGCTTTCATGAGAAGAACGCCCTTGATGGTGATTGGTGAGGATTCATTCTGACCAGGTGGCCAAACCATTTAAGTTGTTGTTCTATATATTCTTGGCAGGGTTTAGTTCCTATCATTTTTCTTATGGTTTCATTTTGTATTCTATCTCTTCTTGTGATGTTTGTTGTTTGTTGTTTATTCTTTCTATCTATCTATCTATTGATCTTTCGAGCCGTATCCGGTCCATAGGGCGTAGACCAAAATACTCCTTCTCTTATCTGAATTTTTGTTCTAGCAGTTTTCAATTCTTTTAAAGATATTTTATCAAATCTCGCCATTTGACTCTGTTCTGTGCAAGCAGCTCTATCTCACTGAGGGAGCCGAATCCTGCAGCTCTTGCCTCTCTCATCAATGTGCTTCTCAGTGTCTCTCTGGGTCTTTCTCTTTTCCTCTTACCTGTTGTTTCCCAAATGAGGGCTTGCTTTGCTATTTGGTTATTATCTCTTCTCATCACATGTTCAGTATATGACCATCGTCTTTTCTTTATTACTGAAGATATTAGTGGTTGATTGGAGATTTCTCTAATTTCCTCGTTTGTTTTGAATTCGTCCCACGCTATACCAAGTATTTTCCTCATATATTTATTTTCGAATGCGTTCAACTTTGTTTCTATATCTCTTGTTGTTTTCCAGCTTTCACACGCATACGTAAGGGTTGATAGTACATTTGATTTGAATAGTCTAAGTTTTGTGTTTGTGCTGATGAGTTTTGATTTCCACAACTTTTCAAGGCTTCTGAAAGACATTGCTGCTTTAGCTATTCTGATTCTAATTTCTTTGCTTGTATTTGCTTCTCGATCAATGTGACTTCCAAGATAGGTAAAGTAATCGATCTCTTCTACTGGTTTGTTTTCCATGTATACTTTGTCGTCTGTTGAAATTAAACTTTTCATGACTTTAGTCTTTTCATGATTGATCTCAAGCCCAATTTTGCTGGCTATTGATGATAGTTCATTTGTGTTTTCCTGCATCGTTTTTATCTGGCTACAGATGAGAACTATGTCATCAGCAAAGTTGAGGTACTCCAAATGGTCTCCTTGGATCCATTCGATGCCTTTATTACCAGTGCAGCTTTTTTCTTTACCATCCACAAATTTATAAATCTTGTTTAGTCACTTCTTTGTCAAAGTTATCCAATTTTTATTTCTGTATTGGCCCTGTTTGGTGTTTAGAAACATTGCAATCTACATTCAGCCTTAACTTAAATGTACTGTTCTTGGGAGTAAAGATTCAAAGTTTCAATGCCATTTCAACAAAACCACAGTTTCTGAGTTATGAAACGTCTTTGGAATACTGCAATCCGGAGACAAAGCACGGGTGTAACATTATAATGCGTTTGTGAGTTGAAGTTTATTGTGTGCAAGTTCGTTCAAGATTCAAGATTTTCATACAAGAAACGGGAATTTGAATTATCCTGAACGGCCGTCACGATATGGCGGCAAGTGAAAACCGCTACAATATGGTCTACAAAACACATAGAAAGTAGTTGAGCGAGGATTAAGATCATTTATATTTCTCCATGAAACAAAAATCTTTCCTAATTACATGATGGGAGGGAACACAATTCTGAAATAAAAGTTGACGATGATATATATATATATATATATATATTTTGAACAATTTTTACTTCACCAATGGTAAAATATCATCATCATCATCATGGAGTGCCGTCTCCGCAACGAATTTGGCTACTATGGAACGCCATTCTGCTCTGTCGTTGCTATGATGGTGCATGTTGTCATAGGCTGATTTGTCAATCTTTTGATATTACTCGTCCATGTTAGTCTTGACTACTTCTGCCTCTTTTATCCTGTATTCTCCCCTCTAGGATTACTTTTAGTAGGCTGTTGCGTCTTTTAATATAGTAGTTCTCTTTTAATTTTTAGTTGGACTTCATCGTTTGTTTTCGTTTCCTTCTATCCAATTCTACCTATTCTTCTATATATCCACATTTCAAAGGCTTCAATTCTCTGTTCTGTTTTTTTGTCTAATGTCCATGTTTCTGCACCATATAGGAATATTGAGAAGATGTAAAATTTTGCTATTCTTAGTTTTAGCCCTGGTGTTATTTATTTTGATGTTACTTTGTTCTTCATGACATTAAAATTACTTTTTGCCATTCCTATTCTTTTGTTTATTTCAGTTGTACATTTTCCATCACTGGTTATAGTATATCCAAGGTAGTTGTAGCTCTGAACTGTCTCCAGGTCTGTTCCTTCAGTTTTGATATCCACTTGTGGGTTTTGAGTATTTTCTTTGTTTATGATCATAGTTTTAGTTTTTTTTTTGTATTCATATCTAGTCCATATTTTTTGCTTGTTATGTCTATTTAATTAAGTAATTGTTGTAGATCTTTAGGATTTTTTGCTAGTAGTACAGTATCGTCAGCATATCGTAGGTTATTGATTATCTTTCCATTAATTTGTAGGCCTTGCATCTCTATGGTGTTTTTAAAGATTTGCTCAGTGTAAAAATTGAACAAACTTGGTGATAGGATGCATCCCTGTCTTACTCCTCTTTTTATATCAATGGGTGTAGAGTTCTCGTTGTTATATTTTATTATTGCTGTTTGCTGCCAGTATAGATTACATATTAGTCGTATGTCCATGTCATCTAGATGTATCTCTTTCAGGCATTCTATAAGTTGTTTGTGGTGTACTCTATCAAAAGCTTTGGCGTAGTCGTTTAAGCAAGCATATATTGGTTTGTTTACTTATGTGTACTTTTCGATTAATGTTCTCATGCAGAATATGGATTTTTCTGTCCCGCCATTTTTCCTAAATCCAAATTGCTGCTCATCGAATTTCAGTATTGATTTTATTCTGAATCCTTCCTTGAATAACTTTTAGCAAGATTTTTGTAACATGGCTCATTAGGATTATTGTTCTAAAATCACTGCATTCAACTACACCATTCGTAATGGTAAGATATACATATTTTAATAACGGCAAAACATTTGTGAACGAACCATACCATGTTTTCGCAGTTTTATCTATTTCACATGTAGCTAAAAACATTTAACGATATCTTTAAAGAATATAGTTTAAAATATCAACCGCCTTTCTTTCCATTTAACCCCCCCCCCCCCAAAAAAAAAAAAAAAAAAAAAATTCTAAATGCGAACTAATCATCAACAGATGACATTCTTACATCATACCAAAGTTGAAGCGACACCGAAAGCGAGTGAAGACAGAGTGTTTGATATGCCATAGAAGACACCGACGTGCTGTGGTGCCAAATCAACGTAGTTTGTCAGGTGCCCTGATCCGTACTGAAAGCCACACATGGAGGTACAAACGATCATCAACATCGCTGCTATGTGTCTTTTCTCACAAGTCAAAATGCTCATAACCATAATAAGGATGGCGGGAATAACCGATCCTGAAATAAATATCATGTTTGGAAACAATACAGATCATTATATAAAACGCAATACGGTAACTATTGTAGCTTGTTGCAAATATTTATAGACGAAAGTATAATACTTTGTGGTAAATTGAGTATTACAGTAATCATTTTGGTTGACGCATAAATCGTAGATACCGGAAGGATGGCTAATCCAAGGACAAACAGTGTGACAACACTGGAATGAACGGTTAAAGACTTGGAGCAATCAAAGAGAATAGTCACGAGTGGTGCAAAAGGTAGGAAACTTGTTTTTGTCGAACGAGACGCATCAAGACGTACACGCCACTGATTCTTTTGCTGGTCTCTGGTGAGGAGAAAGAAAAGCAATCAGAGAAACATATATTTGTATATATCAATGGTGACGTGAAGTGGGGTAACTTTGATATTGCACTCATGGAAGAAAATATTTCAGAAGCAAGAACCATGATAATGATGTTAAATATTACACACAGAAGTTTTGAAAATCTATTCCTACCTAGCATAAAAAAATATTGCGATTAGGATAACCATTTGAGAAAGTTCAAACGCATCTACAAAATACCTAAACAAGGGACATTTTATAATCAAATGTGGACACATACGGTATTAAGTAAAAATAGTATAAATGTTTACCTTAACTTTATTGTAATAAGGAAAATAGTTGGAGTTGTGTTAGCATTTCTCATTATCTTTGTATTCGGATTATGATAACCATACTTGAACAATGACGGTTATCGTTCTGATCAATATGAAGATAATACTTGAAAACCCTAGTGCTTCAGTTCATTAATATCACCCACGCGGACCCAAACTTCAAGTCTGGTAAGTGTAAAAGTGGAACGAATTTTTCTTTGCTATATTGAAAGTCCTGTGTGTTACCGGGGTCTCATTATGAGTAAAGAATAGTGACACTGTGACCTTCCAAGCATGTCGTAAGAGGCGACTAAGGAGGTTGATCGATGGCTTGACAAGCTGTCATTGTAAAAACTATTGTTATGGAAACAGAGCCATAGATTTTAGAAGCAGTGATCTCTGCAATATGTGCCATTTTGGCACGCTAGGTTTCTGTTTTTGAGTTTGTGGTTCTGCCCTATGTGCCGTCTTCGGCTCGAAAGGACAATAGATAGATATTGAAATTACATGTGATGAGAAGAGATAATAACCGAATAGCAAAGCAAGCCCTCATGTGGGAAACAACAGGTAAGAGGAAAAGACGAAGACCCGGAGAGACACTGAGAAGAACACTGATGAGAGAGGCAAGAGCAGCAGGAATCGGTGGAGATAGAGCTGCTTGCACAGAACAGAGACAAATGGCAAGATTTGATAAAATATCTTTAAAAGAATTGAAAAAGCCAGAATAAAAATGTAGATTAGAGAAGGAGTATTTTGGTCTACGCCCTATGGGCAGGCTACGGCTCGAAAGGTCAAGAGATAGATAGATAGATAGATAGATAGACAGACAGACAGACAGACAGACAGACAGACAGACAGACAGACAGACAGACAGACAGACAGACAGACAGACAGGCAGACACAGACAGACAGACAGACAGACAGACAGACAGACAGACAGACAGACAGACAGACAGACAGACAGACAGACAGACAGACAGACAGACAGACAGACAGACAGACAGACAGACAGACAGACAGATAGATAGATAGATAATTGCAATTTAGCTGTTGTAGAGGAACAACAATTTACTCCTGTTAATTATCTGTCTATATGCTATTTTATTTTAATATTTAGAGATTGCCCTTTTTTTAAAGAAGAGATGTATTGTTTTCTCGTAACCTTTGTTATGTGTAACTTTTTTAACAAGGAGCACATGAAATTGTTTTTGACACAAGGGAAAGCTTTAACTTTTAAATAAATTATTTCATAATTTGTTTACTATTGATTTAACACAAATTATATTTCGTTTGTATGGAATGCTACGTGAAACAGTAACATAATATTAAATATGGAACATATTTGTTATTTACAATCGATACATCGATAGGCGATTCATGAAACAATGATCATTTTTTGTGGACATGTAATGAGAAGAGAACAACTGGAATATATTGTAACAACTGGAAAAATTAAGGGACGAAAAGATAGAGGGAAGCAAAGAGAAAAAATACCAGACAGCTTAAGAGAATGGCTTGGCGGAAGGTCAACAACAGAAATGATAAATAACTGTCCAGATCGAAAGTTGTGGAGAGGCATGATCACCTACGCCAGTAGGCCCAATACTTGATGATGATGACGACATCGATAGGATTGGTGTTTAGTAACAATATGAAGTGTTATGTTCGTTGCTTTCGTTGCCTTTATTTTATATCCATTATAGAACATTAGGCGAAAAATCGTAATGAAAGTCATATGTTTATAATTAGATATTTTAAATTATTTTTCTTTTAAGAATTTGTTTTCACTAGCATTACATCTTTTACTATCGTCGGCGCCTTCATTTTCAACTTCACATAAAATTCACAAAAGTCGAACTGGACATAAATTGAGTTATTGATTTATTAGCGGGCCATCATCATTGCACTCCGAACATATCCAGAGGTGCTCAAATCCCCTCCTCAGCAAGTCTCGAAGTGTCCAGCGACTGACGACTCCAGTTTTTTGTTAAAATAGATTGTTGGACATAGATATACAGACATACATGACAGCAGATAATACACATACATAGAGGACGTAGATAATATACAGAAATAGCGGACATATTTTATATATGGACAGATGAACATAAACAAAGTACAGACAAACAAGACATCGAAAATGTAATGATATACATACCAAAGTTAATACAAACAGGTACATTTATTACATGTTATGAGATTATGATATCTTAATTATTTGTGGCATGTCTGTTCCTTTTGTCTTGTTCTTTATATATGTAACTCGCATCGCTTAACAAGAGATGGAAGTGACTTTTGGTCACATAATAACACTTTCCAATACTAGAAACTAATGAATCAAACTGAAGTGTCATTACTTCTGATGGCACGACAACAATCATTTATATTATTTTGTTTATTTCTTTCCTGCTCGTTCGTGCTTTATAACGAGTTTGTTTATCCTATTTTAAATTATACATACATAATGTCGTTACTAGTTTCTTTAGCTTTATTAATCAACTTTGAAATATATTAGAGCTTAACAAGGTTTGTTATCAACTTGAGTTGATTTGACTAAGAGATAACATATAACGGCATATAAATACATTACCTATTGCGTTTCCAAACTTTCTGGCGACTGTCGGAGTCAAAATGCGCTTGGCTGTAACCTTATCATACGTAACGGCAGATATCAAACTGGCTATAAAAAATCCTATGTAAAGAGTGGCGTTTATAAATCCAGCCTAATGAAAATGGAAGTGAAAGTAGTTTATTTATAAACATGAATGTCTCGATTGTGTAAATTTGTTATTTATATTTCTTCCCTTCATTAATACATTGTTACGAAACATTAGCAACGATTTACATTATCTGTGACAAACACAACTACAACAGAAGCTAAAGTACTTAGCGTTACCGTGGACCAATTGCAAGTCCTCAAGATAAAAACACAGTGAGTTCTTCACAATTGTTCTCATTATTTCCTTGTTGTTTGTTATCTGCGTTTGTTTGAATGTTTACATGTCCCGTCGTGACATCATCAGTCCATCTCCACCTAAATTCGGTTTAGGCTCGCTTTTCATGTAAAACGAGGTCGTTCTAAGAAATTACGTGAATCATTTATCGTCATCATTTTGAAAATGAAAAATCTAAAATAGAATCAGGTCAAGAATAGCGCTGAGAAGTACCTAGCCGTAAGAAATTCTTCCCGTAGAGCTCATAATCATCAAGTACCGAGCCTGCTGACGTAGGTGATCATAACTCTCCACAACTTTCGATCTCAACAGTTCTTTGTCATTTCTGTTGTTGACCTTCTGCCAAGCCACTCTCTTAAGCTGTCTGGTATTTTTTCTCTTTGCTTCCCTCTATCTCTTCGTCCCTCAATGTTTCCAGTTGTTACAATATATTCCAGTTGTTCTCCACTCATTACATGGCCAAAAATGATGATTGTTTCTACTTAATATTGGAAATTAGCTCTCTGTTTATTTTGGCCTCTTTCAGAACATTAGTAGAGCTAGCCCGGTATTTTATTATAACACTAATAAGCTTATACGAAGACGCGTTCATTTTCTTGGGCACTCCAGCTCGTGAGGACTTGCAAAAACTATCGTCTTGTGAAAGGTGAGTTGGCGAGGGAAACATGGACAACAGAAGATAAGATGATAAGACACACCGCCAGAGAATAGGCATGTCTAAATTCGTCTGCACGCAACAAGAGGTCACAAACAAAGTGTATGCTGGTTGCTACCATCTATGTTGTTCTAGCAACAGCATCAATGAAGGTAATAATGCAATTGTCGTGTGTTCATCTATTTTTTAAAAAAAAAGCTGAAGACGATGATGAGTAGGAATCAAAATAATTAAATATGGCTCAAAATTATTAGAACTGAAGACGATAATGAGTAGGAATAAAAGTAATGAGACATGACTCAAAATGATTAAAGCTGAAGACGACACTGAGTAAGAATTAAATTAATGAGAAATGGCTCAACATTATTAAAGCTGAAGACTATAATGAGCGTTCCATAATCAATGTGATGAAAGTTACCTGAGAATGTTTATAGCCAAGGATTCTGGTCATGTAGCTGAAATTGCTGGTTATCAAAGTGAGAATTACCACGACAGCACATGCATGGACAGCTATTAGTGCCTGTGCTGGTGTTGATGTTATTAACGCTTTCCAAGGTGTTGGTAAGTGTTTCTTGAAGAGAAAGTGAACCCGATTTAACATGTTAGATGCATTCGTTCCAATAAAGGGATGGGTGGGTTTAACTCTCCCTGCACAAGTAGACAAATACGTTATAATTAATTAACCTTGCACTGTCTATCTACCCATCCACTTTTCGTCCGGCAAGGCCCCAACTCAAGTATCAGCCTTTCACTTAATCTCTCTCTATATACTCGTACATTGCTACTGTTATGTGAATGTAATATTGGAATTTATTATTCTTTACTGAAATTTAAAACAATATATGAGACATTAATTTCTTATTTAGAATTCAACTATTATTTTAATATTACAGTTTAGAGTTTGAGAGAGTGTTGAAGCTTATGTTTTAGGAATAGGGGAGGTTAAGGATTAGGGTTGAGGTTAAGGGTTGAGTTTAGATAACTGTCATTGTCCTTTACGGTTCTATTAATGAAGATCGATAACATCTTGCTGTAAAAAGAAATAAATGGAAAACGAAATGCGCCAAGTGATGCACCTATTGACATTAATAATATGATGAAACGAGCAATATTTACTTGCTACTTTCTTCGCTTGGATATTTCTTCTGAGTGAAGCTTAGATTGTATCCAACTATTCGAGAAAGGCAAGTCTTCTAGTATAGACTATATATAAAGAAAAACATGGGCAGACAGAAGATTAATGGATGCATGGATGGATTAATGACTGACAGGAAGTCATAAAGAGAGAAAAACGTACGTAGTAAGAGATGAATTGATGTTTGTATATATCAACCGATGGGCAAACAGACGGGTAAACGTATTTGTAGATGGACGGATGGATTGATTGATGGGTAGATGGATGAACTAAAGGTGTACGGAAGAAAGGGAAATGTGTATATATCTAGATCTTAATCTGCCTTTCTTCCTCTCACATTCCATCCATTGTTACTTCGGTGTCCCTACATTATTATCCGCATTACTTGTATCTCTAGTCTTTCTCTTTACCTTTTCCTAGGATTCATTACTGTTTTATCATCAATATCTTCAAAAAATCAATATTACATTTAGTGCCTATAGGCGTCTCGGATGCAGTGACTCCTTCAGCTTTTTACCCATTCTGTTATTAAAATTATACAAACTATTTTCTTAAACAGTCCACAATTTTGCCCTCATGTTTTCTTCTTTTTTTTCTTTGCATCTAGTCCCAACGATTAGTTGTAATCGTTCCTTCAGCTTTGGCCTCTTTTAGAACGGTACCCATTACTCTTTTTAAATCATCTATAGCATTCTCAAGTAAACAAACATGCTGCCTGCTTCATAGACTACACCAAAGCATTTGATAGAATACACCATAATCAACTTATAGACTGCATAAAAGATATAAATCTGGACGACAAAGACATACGACTGTAATTTGTACTGGAAGCAAACAGCAATAATAAAATATAACAAAGAGAACTCTAGGCCCATTGATATAAAAAGGGGAGTAAGACAAAAATGCATCCTATCACCAAGCTTGTTCAATCTATACACTGAGCAAATCTTAAAAAACATCACAGAGATGCCAGGCCTAAACATTAATGGTAAGATAATCAATAACCTAAGATATGCTGATGATACTGTTCTACGAGCAGAAAATCCCAAAGATCTACAACAATTGCTTAATGTAATAAACATGACAAGCAAAAAATATGGACTATAGCTCGTTTCAAAACATTTGCCCAACTTCAAAACGCTATTACTCTCTAACCGTTTGTTAAATACTTTTGAAATTTTCCAAATGTTATTAGAATGCAAAAGACCATTTAAATGTATATTTAACAAATATCTTGCAGCTGCAGTTTTCTTAAAGCAGCGATATTTCTTTGATGTTTGTCAAAATTGTAAATTGTGAAGCCCTAAAGAATAGAAATTACCGTAGTTGCTGGTCTACGATTAATTTTCACTAGGTAAAGGCGTGGCCGTAATGGGGAAATAACTGGATAAAACAAAACACCAGGAGAATTATTGTCTGCTCAGTTCGAGGACGGACGATAATAATATCAAGGTGTACCTGTATGTCCAATTTTCATAGTTGTGTGGTCCTGAAAAGGACCGTTTGTTGAAATAATTTAAGGTAATATAGGGGCCAACATTGTGGGGGCTATATACTTTCATTCTGAATCAGACGAGTCTAAAAGATTAATAACTGTTTGGGGTTGAACATTCCACAAACCATCACTTTTCCAATATTCCTCTTCCTGTTTTAAGACGTGGTCTTCACATTTAGCCCAATAATCTTTGTCTATATTTAATAAAGCGAGATTAGCAAGAGTCTTTACATCGCATATTTTGAATGTTGTATTTTCATCTGTCACTTGTCCTTTTAATTTTGCCCAGATTAGTTCTATTGAATTTAAATGAGCATGGTAAGGTGGCAGCCTCAAACTTATATGACCGTGCTCTTGGATAATCTTATCTATTTGAAAAATCTTTGTCCTCTGTTTTTGCTTTACTAGAGATAGTAATTCAGGTTTTAAGTACATGTTATTAAATTGTATGTGCTCCTTTGTGAGCCATATCTTAATAGCATCTTTTGTACTGGATGACGTCGGGACTTTATCTTCAAGTGCAACAATGTTGTGGTACGCTGCATTGTCCATTATTAGGCAAGATGGTCGATCTAGTGCTGGGAGAACAGAATTTTCAATCCAATGTCTAAATATGTGACCATTCATCTCAGAGTGATAATCCCGATTGTCTATGGATTTTGAAAGAAAAATGAGCTCTGTATTCTGTATTAGTCCATGTTGTCGACTACCTGCATGAGCAATTATCAAGCGCTGTCCTTTGCTGCTAGGTATTAATCTCTTAATCTTTCCATCTGATGACTGCCATTCCCTTTGGTTAGTGTGGTGAGCATTGATCCATGTTTCATCCAAGTACACAATATCATAACCTTGCTTGCGCACCTCTTTTACTTCACGTAAGTACTTGCTTCTCATGACTACTATATGTGGCTTCTCACAGATGATGTTTCGTCCATTGGAATACTTTCTGAATGTAAAGCCTGCAGCTCTCACATTCCTCCATAATGTAGACTTTGATATTTCAATACTGTTGTTCTTTTTCAGCGATACTTTTAATTTTCTTATTGTAACAGTTTCATTCATAACCAACATTTTGCGAATTTCACTTCTAATAAGTTCACTGTCGAAATTATCCAACATTTTTGCTCTTCCTTGTGATTTTGTATATTTTGAACATTGACGGTCACGTGCTTGAATCCAGCGATTAAATGACCGTTTAGATAAATCCAAAATGTGTCTTGTCCTATTCTCTGGGTTTTCTAAAGAATGAAATAATCTTCCTCGTTTAGCCTCTTTGCAAAAATAGTCATACATTTTTATTGCGATGTTTTGTAAACTGCAGAATTTCATTTTAAGACTCATGATAAATGTTATTGTTCCACGTTACGCCGCTGAATTAACGGAAATGGAACACACAATGTCTCGTGTCTACTACAAGTGTCTAATTGTGTCAGAAAACTCACACGGAAAGCGTGCAAAATCGTAAATTGGACCGTGTTTGGATTTGTAATCGCTATTTTTAACTTAAATACTGTAAACACTAAGTTTTGACTACATCAATGGGTCGTTATAAATTTATATAAATCAAATAAGCAATAATAATAACCAAATGTTTGTTTTTAATTAAATTAATTCCCTGTTGGGTTCTAATCATTATAACTATACATGCAAATTTTGAAAAAATTACAAAAAGCGGTTTAAAAGATATTGATTTTTAAAGTTGGGCACGACTTATGAAACAAGCTATAGATATAAATATCAACAAGACTAATGCTATGATCATAAACAAAGAAAATTCTCAAGACCTACAATTAAATATCAAATTTGAAGGAGTATATCTGGAGACAGTTCAGAGCTACAACTACCTGGGACATACTATAACCAGTGATGGAAAATGTATATTTGAAATAAACAAAAGAATAGAAATGGAAAATAGCAATTTTAATGCCATGAAAAATACACTAACATCAAAATAAATAACACCAGGGCTAAAACTAAGAATAGCAAAAATGTTACATTTTCTCAATATTCCTATGTGGTGCAGAAACATGGACATTAGACAAGAAAACAGAACAGAAAATTGAAGCCTTTGAAATGTGGATCTATAGAAGAATAGGTAGAATTTGATGGAAAGAAAAGAAAACAAGCGATAACGTTTTAAAACAACTAAAAATGAAAAGAGACCTACTAAACACAATTCAAACAAGACAAATGGAATTTTGGGGCATGTTAAAAGACACAACAGCCTGATAAAAGTAATATTGGAAGGGAAAATACAAGGTAAAAGAGGCAGAGACAGACCAAGACTAACATGGACGAGTAACATCAAAAGATGGACAAGTCATCCTATGACAATCTGCACAATCAAAGCAAGAGACAGAGTGGGATGGCGCTCCATAGTAGCCAACCTTCGATGCAGAGGCTACACGCAATGATGATGATGATGATGATGATGAGCATTCTCAACTAGTGGTACAACTCACTGTTAGTATTATTATTACAATGAGCCATGCTCTGTGCTTGTGAAATTTGGAAAACAACAAAAGAGATTGAGAAAAAACTTAGCTCTTTTGAAGACAAATGCCTAAAAAAAATACACTGTGTACAAGGAAACGAATTCAAGACTTATATTGAAATATGTTAAATGGCCATGCAACCTAAGATCTCATCTAAAATTAAGGAAAGAAGATGGACTTCTATCGGTCATGTGCTGAGAAGAGACAACAAGAGAATTTCAAAACTTTTCTCTGGGAAACATCAGGGTACAGAAAAATTGAAAGACGTAAAGAAACACTAAAAAGAACATGTATAAGGGAAGCAAAGGTGGCAGACATAGACTCAAAAAAGTTCGAACATTTCGTCAGGAATAGAGATGGATGGCGAAAAACACTACAAGCCCAAATCGACTTCTAATGGCGCGGGAGCAGGGGGAGGGGTGGGGAAATCAAAATCAAGAAGTATTCTCCTGTAAAACCAGCTATCTTTGGGCCTCAAACAGTTTCCTTCTCTTTTATCAGATTAGCCAGAATTATTGAGCTTCGTGGATCAAGACCAGGTTTACATCAAAATAGAGAACTCGCATGTCTTATCTGCATTGTCGAAAACCGGTTGCATAATATTTTTATCATTCCATGGAGTTTGGAATGTGGCTTTTGACTGAGCTCTTAATAAACTAAAATTAGTGTTGTCCATATAGAAATATGTGTCTTTTAAAAATAGTTTATGTACTAATATGTCAATATTCCATTTTGTATTCACTTGAAACTATCTTCATTATCATTAAATCATTGTTGTCAACATTTGTAATATACAAATCCTACAATGTTATTTATCTAAACTTTATATTCAGTCTCCCTGAAACATCATTATAGTTTCATTACCTCCATTGGTAATGACATCGTCTGTCTTAGAGCGTAGATGAGGTATGCCCTCTCAACAGTTGAGATTCGCGGATGTATTGTCGGTGAATCAAACACAAAGTGTTGCCAAGCAAAATACCAAACAATTGCAAGCACGGCTGTAAATATTAAACATAAGCATTTGTACTAATTCCACATTCAACAACATTTAACTATGTGTTTTTAGATTTTTTATTGTTTGCACTTGGTGTTTATCATTTTTACTTTGCATTAAATGAATATACAATTTATAATTTTTTTTAGTACGGTCCTTCCTTCTTGCTTGATTGCAAAATAGCCAAGCATTTAGTAGATTGTTTTGTTGCTTGCAAAATCAACTGGGAAATCTGCTGATAATAATAACTAATAAGTAATAATTAATTTTGGAGAAAACTTAAAGAATAGACAATACAATTGGCACCGGAAAAAGTTTGTATTTACATAAAACTCGCACAGATCGATGATCAAAAACAGAAAACGCAAAAGACAATGGGTATAAGTAACCAGGATTTGAATATGTACAAACAAATAGGGGATACATTACAGAACTTGGAAAAATCCAAAAACAATAACAGAAAGCACAAAGAACAATAGACAGCTCGAACTAGAATATGTTATTCTTTGTGGATTTTGGGTAAACTTACTTTTGTTTTCTTCTTTCTCTCATCATTTGAGTTTCAGCATCGAGGCGAGATACAATTTTCTTTCTTTTGCTCTTATGTTGGTTTCTCCTGTAGTTATGTTACCTTGTGTTTTTAATACCCCATCAGTCCCTCTTTTTCGTGGTCGGTCCTTGGGTCTGGCGTCCTCACAATATTTATTGAAGGTTCATTGTATTGTAGTTTGATCCTTCCATCCCATAAGGCGGCTAAAATATTATAGCTGTTGTTTCTTGGTGTATTTTATGCCGGGTTTATTTCTAGTGTTAATTTATGACTTCTACATTTGTGATTGTATCCCTCAGACTGTTTATTGTCATGTTTCTAACACATTTCACTTCTGCAGTGGTTATTTTTCTTATTGTTCTTGAGTCTAGCGTCCAGGCCTAATATATCCAGGTAGCACAATGTTCAAATGAAAATTATATTGTAGAGTGCATATTTTGCCCCGTGTTATCATTTCATGGAATTTGGAATGCGTCTTTTGTCTGAGTCTACTGTCTTGTTGGACAGAAGTGGTGATAGCTGTCCATTGATTGGACAAGCTTTGTTGCATTTTGAGTCTATTTCTGCTGTTTGTGAATTGTCGCTTGTCACTAAACTTCCTAGGTACTTAAATTCATCCACGTGTTTAAATTATCTGTGTTTGATAATTAAGTTGGCATTAAATTGTTGTATTATTTTGCCAGGTTTATTACTTTTGCCTTGTTAATTTCCATATTGTTTTTGGTGCCTGTGTTATTAAGTCTATTTAAGTGTTCTTGTAGTTCTTCTATTGTTCCATTATTATACATTATTGCTTGATTTGTTGTTGCAAAAAGTAGCTCTGTCATCGTTTCTGCTAGCTGTTTTATAGTGCTTAGTGAGTCAGCACATCCTCTGTTTCCAGAAGCCCATTTGAGAGTAGCTGATCAGTAGCTCTATAATTAGTCTTAGTCTTTCCTCTATACATTTTGGCACATGACTTACCCATATGGATGGGTAGGAGATTACTTCATATAGATTTCAGTCTCTCATGCTACCTTTCTTTTTCCATATTGGTACGATAATCTGCAGTTTTTTTATCTTCTGGATTTTTTGGTTGCTGCTACAAATTGAACATTCAATACAACCATGCAGTTCTCGTTGACTCTGCTATTATTGTCTATCGTTGGTGCTTCAATACCCAATACCCGGTGCACGTTTTATGATTTCTAATTTTTTATTTTATATCAGATTCAGTGTCCCTGCATTCTTGTGGGGTTTTTGTTCTATTTTTGGTAGTTGGTGCTAGGTATAGTAGGTCTTCAAAATATTATTTCCATCTATGTTGCATTTTTTGGCTGATAATGGCTTTGTCATTCTCAGTTCAGTGGGGTGTCAATTTTCTTTGTCTCATTGCTATTATTGTTTTGTTGATAATTCTCGCGGTTACCATAAAATATATGCCCACCTTTTAACCGAACATTTTAAAGTTAGTTTGTTTTGCTTCTTTGATCAAAATTTTAACTTCTTTAAGTTATAAGGCATATTTTTCATATCCTTGGTATTTTTTTTCATCTTTGAACAGTTTTTTTTGTTCAATAATTTCACTTGTTCTCCCCCACAATCTTAACACCATCTCACGCTCACTAAACCCCAACTTGTAAGACGCAATACACTGAGGGGTTTGTTAGAAAATTAACATAATTTACAGTAAAATGTAATATTTAGTGCACATGGTTTGATATTTTACAAAAATGATATTACAAAAAAAAAAACGATTTGTGCAAAATTCAGACTACCTTTGTACTTAAATGTTATATAATCTTAAGGTAGGTGAAAAAATAAGATTTAATGAAAAAGACTTACAGAAATTCATCAGTTTCCGAGATAATTGATCAACTCTGTTGGCACGAATTTCTGAACGAACTATAATTGCGTTCTGGTAAATGCATGATGATCCGCAACGTATAAGGGAGATAGGCAGATGTAAGCGGATTTCTTAATAAATAGTTTTACAAATAGTAGTAAGAGGTCTATTATTTAAAAATCAGTGAAAGAAAACTATGGTAAGCAGACTTTTGAACAGAAGGACAAAGGTAAGTGGCTTTATTAAAAAAGAGGTGGCTATACAGACTTTCATGATTGTTGTTTGGTTAACAATATAAAAACTCATGAAACTATATTTATTACAGTCGTTTATAGCGAAGAGCGAAACGTTTAGGAAACAAGTGAAGAAAAACATGTATGTTTATTTAACCAGCGGACTATAATAACCATCTCTAGTAGTGAAATTCTCAAGTAATAATTAACATTGTATTAAATGAAAGGATTGGACTATCTTTTAAATGATTCCGAACACAAAATTGTTCTTGTCTTCACAAAATTATTGAACACAGAGGTCGACGATGAGATTCTAAACTTGAGGAGGCCAGCGTGTGAGACTGAACTTTTAGCTTGACCTTTAACCTTATAATTTCTGTACAATTTTCCATAACTGTGTATCTCTTTCGACAAATCAAGTAGTACAAAAGGACAAAGAAAAGATGATCTATTGCTTTACTCTGAATCATTCATTAATTTGTTTAATATACTATTTGTGTTAGTTCCCCTTTGAAGATATTTTGAGTAGAGACTTTGATTTGCTGCAATCATATATGCCCAAGCTGTAACATATCATTTTTATTTCCCATAACACACCTCCTCCCCCATCCTTTTCCACAACTATAGAAGGCTACATGCTCAATATAATTGTGGCCACGTCAGAGTTAATATTCCACCCCAGGTAGAAAACACGTTGCCTTATTCAGGCCCATATTCACTTAAATGATAGTTGTTATGTTTTAATCTAGGGAAATACCTGCGCTCCTGATATACTTGTAGCAGTTGTTAATAAAGTAAACAATAACCATATTGCCAACTACACGGTTAACTATTACTTTGACTATTTTAAATAGACAAAACCGTATTTAAATTGTCTATACAAAATACAATTAAGCTACAGAAATGTACCTGGCATATAGAACACGAATGGCCATTCATATCCATTCTTATTGTCACATACAATGCCTACAACAGGGAAGGTAATCGCCATTCCTAAGATTGAACCTTGAAGAATAATTTATTAATATTTTAACTATTTTATTTTTAATACGTGTGATTGGTACAGAAACATGGACGATGAACGTGCAATGAGAAGACATAAACTGGAGCTCTTTAATAACAATGCATATTGGGAATATTTTTTTTTTTTTAAATCGAAGTGTCTCCAATCAATCTTGAAACATTCTACTAAACACTAGTTCAACTTTTATGGCAAACAATGTCTTTGTAAGAAGCTAAAACCTCATTAGATTGTGCTAATTCCTACGTAAGATTGCAGAATTGGTTTGAAGAAATTAAGAATCATCCAAACAGTTGACAGTACCATCTGGAGTTCACGTTCTATCATTTCATTCAGTCTTGTCTTATCACCTACATAGCTAGTTCATACAGCTGATGTTCATTGTTGTTAGAATTGACAAACAGTAAACTCATGGCAAACTTGAAGACGTTCACTGTCTTTCACAAGGTGACGAAATATATGCGCTTTAATCACCCCAGGAACTCGTCTGCTGTTCATACGTTTAGCTCGACCTTAAAGATTATCATTCGTACTTGTTCGACTTTACAAAAATGTCACACTCAAGAATGTTAATAACTTAGAGTAATATATAGGACAAAAAAAAAAGGAAAGTTCCCCCGTCACGCCAAGTGGCGTATAGGGAATATGGTGTTAGTGACCATAAAATTTACAGAATTTCGGCACATGATTTTTGGGGTAATGTGGTCGGTATTACGCCCATGCCGCTTTACTTACCGGAAAAAATCCGGTACTCATTAAAGGTTGGGTTAACCGGAAGCCGTCGGTTGGGATCGAACCCTACCTCTTGTCCTTTGTAGTCCAGTACTGAGCAGACTAATATATACACAACATATATTATATTACTCATTCTAGAAGACCATGCCTTATTGGGCCAAGAACGTTAAAAAAAATAGGAACATGTTCATGAAAAAAAAAATGTAGACATGCACTATAAAAATCAACCTTAAAAAAAATAAAGTCACGGTAACAGGAAGCGCATAAGAGAGCACAAATATAATCACCAAAAAATGCCAAGATATTAAACAGGCAGCAGGCTTAGTATTTCTAGAAACAACATTCTCTGAACATGTTAAGATTGATCAAATAAATGTGCATCCCTCCAATACAAACCAAATACGGGGACAGATTCACTAAACTCAAGACAGGACCTGTTAAAACATAAAAGCATCTTTTATAAAGTATTTTCATTCCCTCACCTAAAGCAGGTTTTCATCTAACTTGATCTAATCTTTTTACTTTTCTCTCTTCTTTTAACGTTGATTGCTGTTCACAATTAGGAAGAAAACAGAGCCAAGAGAAGTGTATCTATTGTATAGATTAAGAAATTGTTCTCTTACGATCATCAGAGAAAAACACTATTCACGTATATATAGCTATACATGTCGTAATAATGTTTATATCGATTAGCCAGGTTTGTTAAATTTCTCAGTAATTATTTAAATCAATATTGTGAATATTAGTGAATGATGCCTCGTACTTTATGTGGCGTCATTTATATAGAATAACAAAGGTTTGAAATGATTGCTGGGATTATAGCGTTTCCATCATTATAATAGTTCGTCACGATCATAACTTTACTGGTAGTGTTTGTCCACGAATTGCTTTAAATTATGATCATTAATTACATAGTGTTTTCTGTATAATGTATACGTATATTTACATATATGTGTATGTGTTGCTTGTTCTTGCTGAAGTCCTTTTTGAACCGAAACGTCGTTCAATTTGTGTCGTCCATTAATTACGTGAAGTTTTAACCATACCGTTATTTATTTATTTTTTTATTTCTCATTTGCAATCACTTGACTGCAGTTTTGCATTTTTATGAATTCATATGCATTTCTTTTCCTTGACTCCTTGTTTTTCGTAACATGTTTCATGATTGTCTTTATTTCTTTTAGGCTTTGGCGTTGTCTTTTCTGACAGCGAACATGTGTTGTTCTTTTCTCCCTGAATGAGTTGCTCCTATTTCTGGCTTGACATCGTTTGGATAACTGATCTTGCATCACTAAGGTTGACTTTTTTTTGGACTTAAGACCTCTTGTGTGTTGATGGTTTGTAAGGCTGTGTGAACTGCATTTGTGTCTGCTTTGAATTTGTGCAACTTTTCCCGGTGGAAGAAGAGATTATGTTTCTGTCTATGTACTTGTATGTTATATAGATGTCGCGGCCTCACTTCTTTAATGTTTCAGTGCAGATCGATCTGTGAAAATCGGTGTCATTGTACCTCTGGGGTATTTTTCCCTATAAAATTTATTTATTTTACTAGTGTATATATCATCATCATGTGCCATACCGGTTTGCGTAGGCGATCATGTCCCTCCACAATCTTCTATCTACAGTGCATCGTATCAGTTTTGTTGTTGACTGTTTTCCATGCCATGACACCAAGCTATCCAGTATCTTCTCTCTCTGTCGCCCGCGATCTCTCTTTCCTTTTATTTTGCCAGTTGTAACCAAGTATTCCAACTTTCCTCTTCTCATGATGTGCCCGAAAAATGTTGATTGCTTCTTTCTGATGTTTTTTAAGAGCTCCCTTTTTGTGTTGGCCTCTTTGAGAACTTCCTCATTGTTTTTTTTAGCTGTCCAGGGAACTTTCAACATTCTTCTGAGAAATCCCATCTCTGTGGCCTCTAATCGTCTTTTCATTTGTTTGTCTACTGTCAAGAATTGGTTCTATATAGCACCGATGAACTCTCTTTCTCATTTTTATTGACATAGATTTGTTGCATAAGCTATTTTTCATTTTCTGAAATGCCATTTTGGCCTGAGCTATTCTGCTTTTTATTTCTGTGGTGCACCTCCCATCTGATGTTATTATTGTGCCCAAGTATTTGAGACGTTGCACTTGTTTTAGATTTGTCTCGATTATTTTTAATGCTGCATGATGGTGGTGATTGTTTCTTCGATATAACCATTACTTCTGTTTTCTTACTATTCAGACTGAGACCTATCTTGTTGCTTTCTTTTACTATTATGTCTATCATTTCTTGTAGTTCATTCTCTGTCTCTGCAATTAAGACTGTGTCATCCGCATATCGCAAATTATTTATGTTGTGACCGTTAACTTCAATTCCGGTTTTGTCTACTATTGACCTTATGATATATATTCGCTGTAAAGTGAAAACAAATCCGGCGACAGAACACAGCCTTGTCTGACTCCTTGCTTTATATATTGGAACTGTCCTGTTTGGTTGTTAATTCGTACAGCTGCTGTTTGTTGCCAGTATATGTTTTTTATGATTCGCAGATCCTTGCCATCAATGTTTAAATTCTCCAGCATATTGATTATTTCCACATGCTTTACTTTGTCAAATGCTTTCGTGTAGTCTATAAAGCACATATATAAATCTTTCTTTTCCTCTATAGATTTTTCTATCAATGTTCTTCAGATGTATATTGCATTATTAGTGCCATTTCCTTCCACAAATCACATTGCTCCACACTTATTTCTGGTTTTATTTTGTTCCTTACACGTCTCATAATTATTCTTAGTAATATTTTAGTCATATGGCTCATGAGACTAATAGTGCGATGGTCTTCACAATCAGTGGCGCCTGACTTCTTCGGTATGGCTACAAAGATAGATTTAAGTAGATCTTCAGGTATGTGTCCAGTGTTATATATATCATTGAGTAGTTTTGTTATGACTTGTACTCCCAGCTCCCCTAATGCATTTATCTCTTCGATTGTTATATTGTCGGGACCTGGAGCTTTGTCGCTTTTCATGTGTTGAATTGCGTCCTCCACTTCACTCTGCATTATTGGTGGTCCTGTGTCTTCATTTGAATTGTTTAATTCTGGTCTTTCATCATCATAGAGTTGACTGATATATTCTGTCCATCTTTCCATTGTCTTCTCCTGTCCCATTATTATATCTCCTTCCTTTGATTTCACACATCCTGAAACTTTGACTTCTTTTCTTCCTGTTATTTCATTTAACTGATTGTGCATAAATTGTGAGTCTTTCTTTTGTTGTTTTTCCATTTCTTCACATTTCTGTTTTAACCATCCTTCCTTTGCTTCACTGCACTTGTTTTGGATCTCTTTGTGCAATATCTTGTATGTCCGTTCTTCTTTCTTATGTTTTCTTCTTTCGTCCATTAGTTGTAATATTTCTTCTGTCATCCATTTCTTTTTGTTGATTCTTTTAGTCACTGGTATTACTTCTTTTGATGTTTGTTGAATCGATTGTTTGAGCATTTCCCACTGTTCCTGGATGTCCTGTATTTTCTCAATAGCATTATATCTATTTTGTACTATCGTGCTGTACTTATCACTCATCTGTTTATCTACTCTTAGCATATCTAGTTCTAATTTTATATTTCTTGGTGATTTCTGTGCCTTCCGCAGTTTTATTCTTATCTTTCCAACTACTGGTACATGGTCACTATTACAATCTGCTCCTGGCCTTGTTTTAACCGATGTTAGCCAATTCCTGAATCTTCTCTGTACCATTAAAAAATCAATTTGATTGTGTACTTTTTTGTCTGGGCTTTGCCATGTCCATAGTCGCCTAGGGTGTTGTTTAAACCAGGTGTTACCTATAATAATTTCATGTATCTTTGCCCAATCTATCAATCTATCCCCTCTGTCATTCGTCTCTCCAAGGCCATGCCCCTCAGTCACATTTTGCCCTTTAGCTGTTCCTACCTTTGCATTGAAATCCCCTAATATAATAGTTATTTCTTGGGGTTTACACTGTTCCATGGTTGCCTCTAGCTCCTCGTAAAAAGTGCCTATGTCTTCTTCTTCGCTATTACTTGTTGGTGCATAAACTTGAATTATGTTAATATCCATTGGTCTGATTCTCAATTTTACTAGCAGAATTCTGTCTGATACTGGCCAAAATCCTTTCACTGTTTTGCTTCTTTTTCTATCTAACATGATGCCTACTCCTCTTTCGTGTGTGGTTCCCCCAGAGTAAATTACATTTCCACTGTCGCGTTGTAATAATCCTGCTCCTGTCCATCTCATTTCACATAGTCTCAAAATGATGTTCAACTTCATTCTCTTCATTTCTTGGCTGATGGTTTCTAGTTTTCCAACCTGGAATGCTGATCTAATGTTCCAAGTTCCTATTGCTAGTGTCTCTTTATTTTTGATCTTGCATACAGTTGCTTGATGACGATCGGGTGTCACCTGTAGCACATGACGTTCCCTACCGGACGAGATGGCTGTGAAGTCCCCATTAACGTCGTTATCTGTAAATAGAAGGTTGTGATTTGTCATGATTATTCCAGGCAATTTAAGAAGGTAGTTTGCCATTCCTTTCCTTCTTGGCAGTGACTGTACTAGTCCGAGATCGCAGCCATTGTCTCTATACATGAGATCCTCTGCCTGCCATCGCGGTGTGGGGACCATAACCGGCACTACTTGTCGGCTGCTCCCACAACACCATCTACCACCTGCTTCAATGGCTTCACATAATCCTGATAGAGGGGGCTAAAAGGGAGCTCCACCTTGCCCAGGGGTGTCCCGAAGACTAGCGGAGGAAAGGAGACGTCTAACTCCTCCTTTGGTAGGGCAAAACTCTACCCGCTAACCTATATATATATATATATATATAGTATAAATATACTGAAAAATATGAAATAAATGTAATATAACATATAAATTTATTATAAGTGATAGAGATTTCATTTCTGTCTCAAGTTATCTTTGGTGGAGTCTATTCCTGAAATATCCAGGATTATTTTCGTTTTGTTTTTACATTTGGGCCATTTAGTGTAATTTAGTCTCTCAGTAATGATGTCCAACATGTGACTAGTGACGAAGAAGAGAAAGATCATTATTTAGACGGGGAGACTACTACAAATAATCTAAATAACTGTTGTTTGATGTTGTCTCTTCAACTGCATAATTTCACTACTGGTTTTTCAGTTTCACTCTTTTATACCAAGAATGAACTTTCTAATATTGTCTGGTTTTGGCGATTTTTGTGGATGGTCTTAAGTAGATCATTACATTCTCATTAATCAAGTCAATGCTTCTATTCACCACTGGTGTGTTAAGGTGTCACTTTTGAACAATGGCGAGCTAATCAAAAGTCCAAATAAAAATAATTCCTTTATTTATATACTACACATGCTCCTCTTGATCCAGATTTTTTCTTCTGAACACACAAAAAAAAATATTGCGAAAAAAATACTTAAAACACACGAACAATGATATATAATGCAAGAGTTGGCTTGGGCGAACATCAAGCAACATTTGATGATGCAGTTTCTTGAACTGCGCACGAACAGTTTGAACTTTGAAGCATCTCTCAAACTCCGTGCCAAAGTTCTCTCAAGTTCGAACTCTGGAATGTTAAGGTCATTCAAAGTACGAGACGCCATAGTAAAAATTTTGCACCCCCTTCCCATTTGATGCTGATCTCGTTATCAATACAATGGTAATAACAGCACCGATGACGTGTTGTATTCTACCCCAGGAAATACATCTTTATCTTTTGCAAACCTAAAATGATGATCAAGACATTGTTGATGTGTTAATTGTTAGTCTTACCAGAATAAGTTAGTACAGTGAGCTTCTGTCTCTCCGAAACTGATACCCAACGCGACCAGATAACAAACATAGACGGCCAGGTTACACCCTAGATGTAAGATTGAAAGATGACGAATTAGGATTGATTGCAACTTCATTGATTGACTGATTGAATGTAAATTAGTCGACATGACCTAATAATTCTTACAGTCTGCAATTTGAATGCAAGAAACTTCTTGATATCTGGGGATCTGTTGAAGTTTGTCCATTCTTGAGATACTACAACACAAAGTCTTCTATATCACAATACCACCCTGCCGACCCTCCGACGGCTCTCAATTCTACAGCCGATTGTGTTTGGCGCAGTTTCTGCAAAGCCACTTTGTCAGGTAAAGTGGGGTAGTGATTAGAAGTGGATCGTTGACCTTTGCAGGTGACAGCAAGTCGATTAGTTCAACATCATCGCCATCCAACATTTAATGCTGTACTTGCGATAATTGTCTCAAAAAGTTTAATGCCAACCACATGTAAGTGAGTTGAAAGAGCTTTTGTCAATGGATTTCCTTCGTATACCTTGAGTGTCAGGTAAAGTTATAGCAGCTTGTAATAGTGGTTCTACTGAGTTGGTCTAAAAATAATATAATACAATGCTGTTTTTTAAAATAAATCATCACAAGTAAAGACTCAAAATCTGAGCTTTCTGGTCACCATGTATGTTACTAACCATTTAGCTACAGCTTGTTATTTTATTAATCGGCATCGCGTCATAATCACAAAGTCTCTGTGAACTGGTACCACTGAGATGCTTTCAGAAAGTGAGATTGCCTAAAGTGGTGCTTGCCATATATACATATCTCCGATGTATTGATGATCATTGACAATTATAAATTATTTGCTCTAAAATATTTCCCGGCGTTATGGGTACCCATAACTTCCTCATTAGTGTCGATGCCTGCCTTGAGGAGGAACACTCCGGATTTTAATGTCGTTTTATACTAGACCTTTCAAATAATACTCTTTTGATCGTGAGGCTCTTTCTGCTCTTGTATTTTTAAAAAAAAAAAACTTTCATTGCACAGATATCTTCAACTACCAATTTTATTTCACAGAGAATGATCTAAACCGCTATGTTTCAAGCGTAGATTACATGTCTTTCGGTTTGTTTCTTTTATTCCGTTACGCTACATTGGCAAATCTTGAGCAGTTTACGTGAATTCATTACATATAGACTGTTTTACCTGGGAGTACACTATTTCCCCCACTGGAAAAAGCTGACATTCTACAAAAATCAGGGGTCCACTTGGTCTAATTGACCGTTGATTATATTAGTTAATGCAGGTATTTTGATCTTCTTAGCCCAATTTATGTCGCGTAAACCAACTAACAACATCCAGGCAGTCTACTGAAGCTGTTGTCCAAGAGGTGACGAATGATGCAGACCATGCGGTATCATCCGCATGGTCTGCATCATTCATAGGTCCATTGTTTTATTCATCGTCCTATAAGTGGTTGAATGTGATTTTAGAAAGATGTGATATACACAAACACTTGTCCCACCTTCAATCTCTCAACCTCTTCCAGCATGGTATGAATATCGTGTATTATCGTGAGTAGTATAAGTACCGATTTTTACCCTCAAGTTTCTACGTTACACGCAGCACAATTCTGCGTTTTTTGTCTATATAAAATGTATACAAGCAGATACACGCAGCAGGACGAACCGATCAACGATCAGTGACCTCGGATGTGCGGCCAGGTGAGCCCATGATCGGTAACCGTAAGGTGTGACCTCAGTGAGCGTACGTGACCCCGTGATCGGTGAACGTAAGGTGTGATAAGAAAAGCGTGTGTTATTTTCCTGAATGTAGTATCCTTTTTTATCTCTCGGGTTGAATGTTGTCTCGCTTCCTCAGGGCAGGTGTGTGCTTGCAAATAAATAGTGTTTTGTGCTGATATTGAAAATGGAGGAAAGTAGGAAAGTAGTAGAAAATCTCTCGCTTCTTCCTCTGTGTTATTGGCACACACACACACACACACACACACACACGCGCGCTCTCTCTCTCTCTCTCTATCTCTCTCTCTCTCTCTCTCTCTCTCTCTCTAACAAGTGAATTAACCAAGACACAAAAATTATATAAATGTGACGTTTTCTATATAATTTTTACAATAAAGCTTTTATTAATTCATCGCAGAACAGATATTTTATAAACTGT